>JBBYHH010101714.1:0-21167 GCA_038382905.1 Daphne laureola
AAGGAATCAAGCAATTAAGGCTCAAAGAGGATTAACTATGGAAGAATTGTACCGAGTTGGCTTTTTGGTAAAATTGGCACCACCTAATTTCCATTATCATCCAAAAGATTACATACAACTATCTGAGTTTGTAGCGGTCGAGATATGCAAGTTCTAGTGCAAGTGAAAATCAAGATTCTCTCATGAAAAATAATTCACACCATCCAAGAATTGGAAGAATTAATGCACAAAGTCTCACATGGTAAAATCTTCATTTTGGAATCTAAAGCAATTTCTCCTAACCAATTAGATTAAAAATGAGTTGTAAACAATGTTTCGGCTTGTCAATCAACTCAAATTAAGGATTGAGTTCCTAAACATGCATTCCACTATGTACAACTATTTTGAATTTTTTTTTAGATGAAATGAAAATGTGCATTTGTACATCTAAATGACTAAGTAGCAAAGCAAGCATCACAATCAACACATGGTAATCATCCTCACAATCCTTTAATCAAATCAAGATATGCACACACAGCCCGCAAATGTAAAGTTAATATTGTCCTCAATATGGAAGGCGACAGTAAAATAGGAGGGATTGAGAGTCATACTAGGGGACCAAGTTAGGCCCCCGTCACATGGACATTAGAGAGTGACCACCGATCGCAGTACTGATGATGGGGTGAGGAAATCTGAAGTTGGGCAATACTAGTGCTATGGCAGTCGGCGAGAGAAGAGAGCAGTATAAGAAAGATTTTTGTGCTTGTGTGTTGAGCATGTCGAGACAGAGCAGAGTAGTAAAAAGGCTTTATTATATTTTTAAAAAGTGAGCGACTGCTTTCCTTAGTAAAATGATCTCACGTTGGTCGCTCACAAAAAAAATAGGGCATGTGTTTTTTGAAAAATGAAGTGAGCTATCGCTCACTCTATTAAATGTATCGCTCACCGATCGCTCACTCTACTAGGCACTCCAGAGATTTTTGTAAAAATGGAGTGAGCGGTCGCTCACTTGAGAAACATTTTTTCCGCCCAATCACTCACACCCTTTAGAACTCTAAATTTTTATCCTAACTTACCCCCTTATTACCCTTTTGGTAGCATGCTCTTCCAAGTTGCTTTTCAAGCCTTCAATCCAACTCCTTGTGCAATCTTCTCACCTACAAAATTCCAAAAAACCTCTCACTCAAATTGCATAACACATCAAAATTACCATATATAATATTCACAAGAGTGAAGGAAGAAAATGAATTAAAACATGTTGGGATGTTTCTCCCGACAATCACAAAGGAACAAATGGCTCCTTAGTTGAGCCAAGCTTCTTGGATCCCGTAGAAAGCGTTGTATTCTTCAGTGTCCCTTTCACAATGGGATTCAGTTTTAGAACATAGACTTGCTTCAAATTCCTGATCAAGTCTCCTTTCTTGACTTTCTTCTTCTCTTTGAATTTTATGCCTTGCTTTTCATCATTAGAGGCTTTGCTTCCATCCAAAGCCTCTTTTACCATGTCAACTTTTCCCAAGTCAATTTCTTCCAACATTTCCAAAGATGGAGGTTCTATGAACCCTTCCACCTTAACATTCGATCTCACAACTAGATCAACACCCTTGATTTCACTTGTCTCAACTTGGTCAGCCACCGAATCAATTCTAAAACATTTACCATGATCTCTGGGCACCTTCATTTCTTATTGAAGGTTGAAAGAGATCTCTTCACTATCCGTCCTCAAAGTAAGTTGACCTCCTTCCACATCAATGAACGCCCTTCTGGTGGCAAAAAATGGCCTTCCAAGCATGATAGGAACATCTTTATCCTCTTCCATATCCAACACCAAAAAATCCACCAGAAAGTAAATTTTTTCAACTTTAACTAATACATCTTCAAGAATACCTCTTGGATAAGTGAGAGACCGGTCCGCCAATTGTAGACATATGTTTGAAGCCTTAATTTCTCCATGTCCCAACTTCTCACACACAGAAAGAGGAATCAAATTGATGATTGATCCCAAATCACATAAAGCTTTCTCAAAGTGAATCGGTCCAATGTCGATAGGAATGGTGAAGCTACCTGGGTCGGTTGCCTTTTGAAGAAGTTTAATTCATTTGAACTATTGCACTCACTTTAGCCTTCAACTTTACTACCTTATTGACTTGTAACTTATGTTTCTTGAAGAGGAGGTCCTTGAGAAATTTTACATATGACGCCATGTTGGAGATGACTTCTAAGAAAGGAACGTTAATTTCCAATTTCTTGAAAACTTCAAATATCTTAGAGGTATGAATTTATTGCTTCTTTCTTTGAAGCCTTTGAGGGTAAGAAATGGGGGGTTCATACACTCGAACTCTTTCTTCCTCAATTGGTGGTGGAGTCACTTCCTCAATTAGAGGTGGAGTCACTTCTTCAATTTCTTGAGCATTCTTCTCGTTAGCCACTTCATGGCTTGCTTCTTTATCCTCTTGATAGACATTTGGAGAGTAATGGCCATCCTCTCTAAGTGGCTTTTTTGGTTGATTGACCACTTCTCTTCCACTTCTCAAGTGATGGCTTGACATTGAGTCATCAGATTGATGGTGTCACTTGGAATATTTTTCTCTTTTTGGAGAGACTTGACATTGTTGCCTAGTTGTCCAACTTGAAGCTCAATGTTTCTTATTTGTGCACCAAGATTTTCCATTTGACCTTCTTGAGTTTTGTTGAACTCGGTTTGATGTTTCATGAAGGTAGTAAGTGTGTCTTCCAAAATACTATTTTTCTCTTGAGATTGAGAGGTTTCACCTCCTTGCCGATAAGGGGCCAGATTTTTTTGTAAGGCACCATTAGGATTTCCATAATTTAGTCCTTCATACGTAGGCCTTTGATAATTATTGTAACCGCTCTCTTACCTTGGTGGGTAATTGTTGCTCCATTAATTGGAAACATTTGCATCTTTAAAGACCACATAGTCTTCATCTTCTTATTGGATCCTCATAGCTTGTTTTGTCTTGGAAACCGCATTCTCAACTGATTTAGCTAGCTTTGAAAATTGATTAGAAAATGCATCAATGTTTTCACTATTTCTCACCTCTAGATCAACTTCATATAAACCCTTTCCTTGAACTCTAGAGCTTGAGCTTGCTTCTCTTTTTCTCACCGGTTCCGCTTCTTTTGCAAACTTGTTTAAGATGTTGAGGCACTCAGTTGTTCCCTTGTCTCGAAACTGACCACCGAAGGTTGCATTTAGTAGTCCTTTCTCCATTGAATTTAACCCTTCATAGAATATGTTCACTTGATGACCCAGTGTAGATCCTTGGCCTAAGAAAAACTTGAGCAAATTTTAGAAACGGTTCCAAGCCTCATCTAGACTCTCATTTGGCTTTCGGTGAAACATAGAAATCTCACTTTGAATCTCTAATGCTCTTTCCGGTGGAAAAAAAATTATCCATGAAAGCACTATGAAGATATTCCCAAGTGCGGATGGCTTGTGCATCGAGGTTCTTGTACCATAACTTGGCTTCTCCGAATAGTGATAATGGGAAAAGCCTCATCCTCACATCATCTTCCGACCCTTCCTCCACATCATATTTATCGCATTTTTTTTATTAAGTAGTCAATGTAATAGTGTGGATTCTCATGCAATTTACCATAAAATGGTCTTTGTCCAATCAAGTTGTACATGTGAGTTAGAATCTTGAATCTTTGCCGCAACATTCTTTACGGTCGGATCAACCGATGACCACCATCCCACCGGGCAGCTATCAACAAATCACCGATAGGTGGTTCTTGTTCAACTTTGGTTTCTTCCATTCCATTGATGGTTTACAGGAATTCCATTGTCATGAACCTCTTCGCCCTTTTCCTCATTTCATTTGTTGTGGGCATCCACGTTGATTGATTCACTCGAAGAACTAATACCTCTTGAAATTTCTTGAGTATACTTGCTCTTGTTTCTCAAATTTCTTTAATCTCCGGATCTAAGCCAACAAGATTGGCTTGTGAGCTTCGGGTCATAAACCGTACAAATTACCTATAAGAAAAGAGCAAGAACAACAATCAATTCTCACGTATGAAATGAAAATCAATTAACTAAATTACCAATAACTATACTAACAATCTCTGCAATGACGCCAAAAACTTGAGGGTGTTTTATATGTGTAATAAAACTCATTCTACCTCAAGCGCAAGGAATGAATTGTAATAGAGAGAGTGAGGTCGAACACAAGAGTTTGTAGTGAGAATTAATGATAATTAGCTAAATGCACTATTTTTGGTATTTTTTTATTGGAATGATTTTGATATAGTTGGGTGATGAACAATTCGTAACCAAATTAATCTAAGTAGTAACTAGTACCTAAATGAGAAATGTGATCAAGCTAGACTAATATGCAATGAGATTGATTTTTTTTGATAAATTTAAATAACTAAAAGTCTCATTGGTTGTTTAGGATTGATGATACTAGATGACATGCTTAGTTGAGATTAATGCAATGATAGAGAAGATTGGATAAAAATCAAACTCTAACTTACTGAGCTAGAGTTATCCTCACCATTAATGACCAAATAGTTTCTTCATTTGCACCATTAATAGAATCTTTAAGTAAACCTAATTATAGTCTCCTAATACTCTAAATTACTTTGCTCAAATAATTCTAGAGTACCTAACAATTTTCTCTTGGTTAGTTGAATGAAATGCTTTCTCAAGCATTTCATTAAACACTTGATAGGTGTAGAAAATTAGATACCTTTTCTAATTCTTCTACACCTTCTTTAAACTCAAGAAAATGTTACGCATCAAGCATAATCATAAACCAATCATATTTACATCATCTAACACACATATAACTACCTGAACAACTAAAGAGATGATGAACTACTCCCTACTCATACTATCCATGTTTTTCATAAATGATATGAACATGAATGCAAAATGAGAGTAGTAGAGATAGAAATAAGCTTAAAAATGGTATAGTATTCTTCAATCTTCCATAAAACAATTTGAATCCAAACTAGAAATGAGAGATGAAAGAGTTGAGCTTCAAGCCCTAGCATAAACTAACTAAAAAAACTGAGAATGGATGTTAGGATGACAAAAATCCTACAAAAATAATATTACATACTCCAAATTAATCAACAATGATGAGTGGGAGTGTACTTTTGGTAACTCCTACAAGCAAAGATTCATGCTTGATCAGAGAAAGTCCGGAAATTTCACCACCAACCCCTGCTATCCCGAGCAAAAAATGAAGCTAAAATGTGTTTTTAATGACCAGTGGCTGACTGCTCACTCGCGGTGAGAGATCTCTCACAAGCATGTTTTGACTTGTGAGCGGTCACTCACCATGTTTTCTTCATTACGCACCGGTCGCTCACAACACTTTCATGCTTTATCCATGATTTATTAGGAAAACATCATACTAGTGGATCAAGATGTAGCTAATAAGCATCCATTCATGATAGCTTGCACCTTAAGTATGTTAGAATCTTGCAACTAAGTTACCTTGTCTATTTGTTGTGCTCTGCAGTACCATGATATGGTATCTGCTGATGTGTTAGGAGTGGGTCCCTTTTTCCCTTAATGAAAAGTCAGTGAGTACAACATGTGCATACACATGTGGTATCGTGTTTTAATTAACCTATACCGAGGGTTAGTACTGCATAAATCTGGATTTGCTTTCACTTACTTGGTGTTCTGCTATGTAAGTCATGCCTTTCTTTGCTAATATGTTCTCTGTTTGAGTGAAACCCCTGTCATGACCTACCCTTGCTTGTGTTATAAGATAACTAAAATGAACTAGGAAAGTATCACCTAGAAACCATCCCTAGGATAAACCTGTTTTTATTATTAATATGTCTATCAAGTATGTAGGATTTGCAAGAACTTGTAGCACTGGGAAGGGTGTTTTATTTATGGAGAGACCATAAATGGTTTTTTTGTTAAGAGAGCTTACTTTCCCAGCTGGGGTGGTGATATGTGTTGGAATTCTTGGTATACCAAGAGCTTTTGAGATCATACTTGAGCTCATGAAGCTAAGTTTGAGCCCATGGGAAGCTATAAGTAGCTCACCTAGGATCAACTCAGCTAGAAGTAACTGGACTTAGCTCACCATAGCTTGAGGGAAACTATAAGTAGCTTCCCTCAGCTCATCTCAGCTTAGTTTTGCTAGAAGTAGAAAAACTCAGCTCATGATAGCTCAATGGTAGCTAGAAGTAGCTCCCCTTAGCTTAACTCTAGCTAGACATAGGTAGACTTAGCTCAAGTTAGCTCATTCTAGCTCACTCCAGCTCATAGGAGCTGAGAGTATCTTGGCACCAGGTCATCTTAGCTAGAAGTATCTAAATGCAGCTCATTGTCAGCTCACTATAGCTAGAAGTAACTATACTCAGCTCCACTCTACCTCAAGTTAGCTAGAAGTAGTTAACTTCAGCTCAAGTTACTAGAAGTGTCTAATCCCATCTCATGTTATCTAGGAGTAGCTAACATTATCTCACACTAGATAAAAGTAGCTAGTACTAGCTCAAGTTAGTTCACAAGTAACTAACTTCAGCTCAAGTTAGCTACAAGTAGCTAACTTCAGCTCAAGTGAGATAGTCTTGGTGAAGAAGTGACTTTCAGATCAAGGTGAACTGATAAGAGCTCATGGGAGCTCAAATATGTGTGATGTAATCATTTGGAACATCTATGTGATGTTTCACCTTCATTTATAAGTGGTAACACCCATTGGTACATTTTTGGGAAAAATAGGGATATTTTGGTTAAAGGGACACCGAAGGTGCAAGGTGTATGCACCTAGGCACATGGAACATACCCCTTGGCGGTTACTAAGGTATAACCGGCCTTGGGGATCCTCCTAGAGGTGAAGAGGTGCCATTAGGAAGGCATCCCTTCACCATTTAGGGGTGGTTACCATGCATTTGCCCTTGATAAGGGCAAAGGAGCTTGGTAACTTCCTTGGGGTGAAAAGGTGCAACCTTCCAGTCCTAAGGGAGTTACAACCACCCCTTAACTACCCCTCCTCATCTATAAATAGAGAGTAGGAGGGGCCGGCCATCAACACATGCAAAAATCACTTGGTAGTTTCCTTCATCTTCTTCATCATTCTTCTTCATTCTCTTCTCTACTTTGCCTGAATTCTTAAGCATCATTCTAATAGCATTTTGGGTGGATTAAAGTGTGATTATTCAACACATCCAGCCCCTTGTCATCACATCAAATCCGCCCCTTCATCATCAATAAAAATTGGCTACAACCTTGAACACATTCAAGGTGTTGGTGTTCATCAAGACAAGAAGTGGAGCTTACATTTTGGAGCAAGGATAAATATATTTTTGCTGTATTTCCAGAAGAAATGTGTGTTTCTTCTCATTAGTATCATGCTAGGATCTTCTTCTTCCCTTCTTGATGTGTGGATGATGAAAGAGACATGATTTGAAAAAAACATCGTGCTATGAATTTACATGAAATCTGAAAATGTAACGGATGTATATGTATGAGATTGAATAACATGTTAAACATATTAATGGTGGATCTAAAAAAAAAATTATGGTTCCAGTTTTGAAAGATGATCCGAAACCAAAGGTGGATCTTTTCCTCCTTGTGCTTGGCGAAAGTAGATGATGATGGTGGTGGATTTTTGAACACTTGAAACCTCCAAGCTCCAAAAGGACTTGACAATCACAAGTATAGTGCCCGGTAGTGGTGGATCCAACTTCTCTCTTCTTTGGTGGATTTGAGCAATATGGAGATGATAAATTTGAATCACTCTTGAGCCTCAAGTATGGAGTTGAAGATTACAAGAAGAAGACTAAATTAGGAGCTAACCTTACTAAGAAATTTAAGCTAGAAAGAAAGATAGGAAGCTAGGAAGATAAAAATAGAGATAATAATTCTTGTTTGTATTTCTTGATGATTCTTGATGAAAAACAAGTAAGGTAGGAATCCTATTTATACTAGTAGGAGCCAGCCTTAGGTTACAAGAAAAACCTAAAGAATTATTACAATTAACTCCTAGAATTAACACTAGAATTACTCTAAATAACTCCTAATAAAACTTAATACTAAAGGATATTGATTCTTCCATTTTATTTATTGTAACTCATCAGATGGAAGCCTCTAGATCCTTGAAAAATTCTCCAAAATGGATAAAAAAACCAAGTTCAAAGATGAGTTACAAAACTCACTTAGCTTTAAACCCAAAACTGCAGTAAGGTGTCACTTGGAAGCTTAATTCGGCCATGATAACGCCCGAACTGGGTTCTAACCTCTTCATATGAAATGTAGATCCATATGTTAAATTTCCAATGAAAAATGAATCACGCAATTCCGATAACTGTAACTTGAGTTATGAAGTTTCTACTAAAACATCTTCAATCTGACGTATCCCTCACTGCCCCTCATTATGATATCCATTAAAGCTTTTTATGACAAGAATATGACTTAGGTGTAGTGGATGAGGCATCACTATGAGATTAGGAGGTTCCAAGTTCAAGTCACACATAAGTCATTTTGCTCATTGTATTTGCTTTTTTAAATTACCCAAACGTTGGAATTGAGTCTTGATGAAGTTGACCCAACTTCTGTTAGAGATGGTCTTCTCAAGCATCTAAAAAAGTTGATAAAATATCTAAGATTCATGGGTCAGATCAACACTGGGTCTTTGATTTGGGCCAGACCTGGTTCAATTTAGGCCAAGGTCAACCTCTTGCTCTAGTGGTCTGATAGGATGGTATTGGGCCTTAGACTGGGCCGATATGTGAGACTGAGAGACTGTTGGACCTATTATGATGAGTCTATTAGGTTTGGGCTTATGTGTGGATATGGACCCATTGGGTTGGGGCTTTTGTATTGCCATGAATAATTGGGCCTTCGGCTCAAAATTTTTCTTGGGCCTTTTCTTGGATGGACGTTGGCCTGATTCTTCATTTCTGGTGGAAATTTTGGCTAGGTCTTCCACTTCTCTAAATTGTGCAATGTGGTCCGTGGGTGGAACCACATCATCCTCCCTCTCTTAGAAATGATTCGTCCTCGAATCTTCGTTCAGGCCTACACAAGAGAAGTGATAAATATAAGGTATAGTACTTAAGAATTTTTGTCCTTGTGAGTAAATCTTATATAAGTTGAGAAAATAAAAACTCCCCTGAGTGACCCACTTGAGATTTAACCAAAGAAATGGTACTAGTTCAAGGGGTATTTTTTCATGCTTCTTTTGAAGTCCTTTTCCTTGTTCTTCTTTGACTTTATCCTTTTTGAAAGGTTCTTTGAAAATGAAACCTTTGTACCTGAAAAGGACAAATGACCCTTCCTCGTTAGTCTGATTAGTAATTTTAGGTACAAAAGTGTTGAAATTTGAACTACGCAAGCATAAATCAAATTTTCATCCTTCAAATTTTGAGTAACAAATTTTGAGTAAACGATAAGTATGATAAATTCTTTAGTAAGTGCATGACTTAAAAAAAATTCACGCTCATTTTTACTTTTAAAACAATTTCTCAATGAATAATCACAAGCACCTGGGTCAAATAACAATCTAGGCCACTCCATAATTTTATCTAATCTCACATGATCAAAGTCAAGCATCTCAATACATAAGAAATGGTTATGGCTGAAGGTTGGTAAATCAAAATAATGAATCATGGATTTTGTGCATGCAAGTTTCTCATCATGTGTAGGTAAGTGCAAAATATCATCATAACCTGAGACGAGTGTATAACAAGTAGAATTATGATGCATCATTTTGTCACAATTTAACAAGTACGGGAAAAACTTAACTAACTCAATCATATGCATGTAACTCAAGATGGGTTTAGCCAAATAAGCATAAGGATCGACATATGCATGATGATCACATGATGATTCGACCAAAACAAGACCAACATTTGGGTGCAATTCTTCTTTCATGAATAAGGGTGCATGCATGGTTTCAGTTTCTTCATCACATGTTTCTATTTCAACATTATTATAAGAAACATTTTCAAGAGGTTCACTAATCTCCATATCTAGAGGGTCAAATAATATATTAGTGTAAATGGAGAACTTACTATCCATAAACGAATCCTTTAAGGTAGGTTGTTATTCCTCCACTTGAAATGCTTCTTCATGCTCTATTTCATCATCTGCAAATAATGGGTTTGAGTACTCGATAAAAATTTCCATAGGAACTTCTTTTTCTTCTTCTTGATCTTGTGCTTGAGTATGATGAAGCACTTTCTTGTCATCATATGTATTCTCCTCTTCAAGGGCATGTATAGACAACAAATAAGAACACTATTGTCCAACATTAAAAGTTAGGAATTCACAAGCTATGGTTGAAGGTAAGGTGTTTTGATTTTCTCTCATTTGGGATGAGGGAGTTTCCTCTGGTTTTCTCTCACTTCTTTTTTCTTTTCTATCGAAACTCTCCACTCTTTCTTTTTATTGACTACTTGGATCATTTCCTCACTTTTTCCACTCATACCCTCTTCTTCCAAAATCTCACATTTCTCATCCTTACCATATTATTCATCCATGAGTTTTGTTTGGTAGGACTCTAAGAGGTTCTCTTATCTTGTTGATCAATCTTTGGAATTCCTCTTTCCTCCAGACTTCTTCCTTTCACGGTTTGTTAATTTGGTCGGAATACTCATCTCGGTAGTTATAACCCACTTGTGAATGTTCAGAAGGTTGTGGTTGCAACCTTTTTTGTTCTTTATAGTACTTTTGATCCTTCCATGGTTGGTGGATAAAGTACTTTCCTTGTTCATATGCACCATATTGTTGTTGGAATGGGCCATGTTGAAATGAGTCTTGTTGTCCTTGTTCCATCTCTATGCTTTGGTTGCAAGCTCCAATGCCATGGTCAAATGGATCATACCATTGTGCTCTTGGTGGGCCATATACTTCATATTAGTTGTATGCTTGTTGGGCTTGAAAATGGGTTCTAAGAGCATACATCTTTCTCATGAGTGATTTGAAATCCTCTCATGCATTGATGTACACTCCTTGAATTTGCATTTGAGTGATGACCATTTTGTGATACCAATGCTTAGCTTCTCCTCTAAATTTTCCTATGACTTTATGAATGTCTATTTGGTAGTAGTAGCTTTCCATTTTCCTTTTCCATGACTCATAGCCATAGGCATCATCATGTCCACAAAAACACAATTGGAAAGCTCATGGCTGCAAAAACTTGTTAAATGGTAGAAATAGAAGTAAAAGTGGTGTGATAAGATAAAAATACTTGGTACCTCCCGTGTTTACATTCATACAAGCCTTTTACCTCAAATTCCATTCCTTGGTAAAACCTTCTTACTTCCACTTCTTGCTCGACAACCTTGAGTTGTGGTACTCAAAGTTGCTCCAAATCTCACAATACCAGTCAATGCTCTTTTCACCCGAAGTAAATGTTGGTTACTTTTTATGGGCCGGAAAACAATGTTTTGGTAGATGGGGGCCGAAAGAAAATTTGGTGGGTGATTGTCGAAAAAAATGGCTTTTATGGGTAAATGGGCTAGGTAGTAAAAAGTTTCAAGATCACTCAAAATATTTTGTACCAAATACTCATTTTGGCCAATAACTTCCTTTGCACATTTTTTTTTTTTAACTTTTCAGTTCTTTAAAAGAAATTTTTTTTTTTTTTCTTTTTTTTTTTTTTTGCTTTTTTTTAAAAGAATGTTTTTTGTATATGGCCGAATAAATGGAAAGATGAGTAAAATATTTTTGTGTTAGCCTTGAGCGATCTTGGCTATTTTTGTTTTCTTCAAATTGAGTAGAAGAGAATGGGATGCAAATGGCTAATTTAAATGGATAGATAAAGAGATTGAGAAGAAAGTTCAAAACCTCTTTGGATAGTTTGCACAAGTAGGAGGGCCTCTGCTCTGATACCAGTTGATATGGTTCCGGTTTTGAATGATGATCCGAAACCAAAGGTTGATCGTTTCCTCCTTATGCTTGGCGAAAGAAGATGATGATGGTTGTGGATTTTTGGACACTTGAAACCTCCAAGCTCCAAAAGGACTTGGCAATCACAAGTATAGCGCATGATGGTGGTGGATCCAACGTCTCTCTTCTTTGGTGGATTTTAGCAAGATGGAGATGATAAATTTGAAGCACTCTTGAGCCTCAAGGATGGAGTTGAAGATGGTAAGAAGAAGATTAAATTATGAGCTAACCTTACTAAGAAATTTAAGCTTGAAAGAAAGATAGGAAGCTAGGAAGATAAACATAGAGAGAATAATTCTTGATGTATTTCTTGATGAAAATCAAGTGAGGTAGGACTCCTATTGATACTAGTAGGAGCCAGCCTTAGGTTACAAGAAAAACCTAAAGAATTATTATAATTAACTCCTAGAATTAATACTAGAAATAACTCATAGAATTAACACTAGAATTACTCCAAATAACTCCTAATAAAACTTAATACTAAAAGATATTGATTCTTCCATTTTATTTCTTGTAACTCATCAGATGTAAGCCTCTAAATCCTTGCAAAATTCGCTAAAATGGATAACAAAATCAAGTTCAAAAAGGAGTTACAAAACTCACCTAGATTCAAACCCGAAACTGCAGTAAGGTGTCACTTGGAAGCTTAATTCGGCCATGATAACTACCGAACTGGGTTCTAACCTCTTCATATGAAATGTAGATCCAGATGTTAGCTTTCCAGTGAAAAATGAATCATGCAATTCCGATAACTGTAACTTGAGTTATGAAGTTTCTACTAAAACATCTTCAATCTGATGTTTCCCTCAATGCCCCTCATTATTATATTCATTAAAGCTCTTCATGATAAGAATATGACTTAGGTGTAGTGGATGAAGCATCATTATGAGATCAGGAGGTGCCAACTTCAAGTCACACATAATTCATTTTGGTCCTTGTTTTTTTTTTTATTTAAATTACCCAAACCTTGGAATTGGGCCTTGACGAAGTTGACCCAAGTTCTGTAAGAGATGGTCTTCTCAAGCATGTAAAACAATTGATAAAATATCTAAGATTCATGGGTTGGATCAACATTGGGTCTTTGACTTGGGCCCGACCTGGTTCGATTTGGGCCAAGGTCGACCTCTTGCTCTAGTGGTCTGAGAGGATGGTATTGGGCCTTAGACTGGGCTGATATGTGAGATTGAGACATTGTTGTGCCTATTATGATGAGGCCGTTGGGTTTGGGCCTACATGTGGATCTGGGCCTATTGGGTTGGGGTTTTTGTATTGCCATGAATAATTGGACCTTAGGCTCAAAATTCTTCTTGGGCCTTTTCTTGGATGGACGTTGGCCTGATTCTTCACTTCTGGTGGAAATTTTGACTAGGTCTTCCACTTCTCTAAATTGTGCAATGTGATCCATGGGTGGAACCACATCAGGTGGAATCCACCCCAAATAAGTACTTTGCACCCTTCTCTTTGTTATGACTTAAATAAATTATCTTTAATTACATAAGTGTTTATTAAGTTGGTCCACGGTCTCACTTTACATGTTCACATACTTACCCCTTTATTTGGGTTTTATAGGGAACCTGGAAAACCTCTAGATGTTGATGGAGATTTGAAGAGGAAACCATTGAAGAGATGCCTTGTAGAGGAAGCTACTTTTGATCAAACCTACCAAGACAGGAGCTGCTAGAAGAAGACGCTACTAGTTAAATGATCTCATAATTTTTTCCTAAATTTCTGTTTTGGTTTAAACTTGTAAAAGAACACACTTGAACGTTCGGCTGTATTTCCTACTTTCTAAACTAGTTTTTAAAGTATTTCAACTTAATTATCTAGTTTTCTTTACAAATCTCTTATGGTATTTTAGGAAAGTTCCTGGACTTTTATGGACCTCTTTGGGCAAAGAGTGGTTCATAACAATACTTGTGAAGAACACAAGCGATCTAGTATGCAAAATGATCAAAGAAGTATGATAAAATTCATCAAACTTGTTAAAGCTAGTCTTCATCAACGCATTGATGATAAATATAGAAAACGCCAAAGAATTCACAACAGCTATCACAACTTCTACAATAGCTCTAAAGTCTTCAGAATGGAAAGAATTCATCTCCAACTGCTACTGCAATAATCAGGGACGCTCTTATGCTAATTTGAGCACCTTGAAGCCTATAAAAAGAAAGAATATTGTGAAGAAGAAGAAGAAGAAGAAGAAGAAGAAGAAGAAGAATCTTAAATTGTGAATATTGTACAAAGCTAATAAACATCATCATCATTATCATCATCCACTGCTCAAAATCACTTCAGATACACAAGTCAAAGGTTCACTTTTCAAGGATTGATCCACACAAGTTTTGCACATTTTCATAAAATTGTTTCCTTTAGAAAAGCCTTTTAATTTTCAACTTCTATTTTGTAAAGGGTTTTTCCTCTATGCTTTCATAGATCAGCTTCAGTATTTAGTGTTGCAAGCGAGTTCTTCAACATTGAGTGTTTGAACTTCCCAAGAAAGAGGAAGGTAATTAATAGTCTATTCTATCAACGCATTGATCACATATCACATTATTTCTGCTAAGTCCTGTTAGTCAGGTAAAGGTTTGGTGTAATTCTTATGTGTTAGAGAACCTTATTTAAATCTAGTTAGAAATTTATGAAGTCATGTGTGTTAGGCATTGATAAAGTTCTCTGAGTCAGACAAGTGTAAGTCTTGTGTGTCAGGCAACATTTAGTAAGCGATGTGCGTCAGGCATCAATTTTAGTGGATTAACTCTCAAGTGGATCTTAAGGAGAGGACGTAGGTCAAGTGAACCGAACCTCTATAAATCTTTGTGTCCTTCTACACTTGCTTTACTTTGTCAAGTCATTGATAACTTTGCTTCACAAGTGGTTTTCAAAACACTCCTTATCAACACGTTGATAAGGTTTTCAAGCTAGTTGTTTTTTGTGGATCAAGGCCAATTCATCCCCCTCTTGGTCATATCTGGGACTACACATGATGCCTTGAGTTGAACGTTGAGACTTTGATGGAAGAGAATCCGCAGTTCACTCAACCCGATAAGCCACGTCAGCAATAAAAACAACCAATTAATCTTCATCTATCGCAAGGTTAATCTCAACTAGGACACTTAGAAACTTAATTACAGAAATTAATAAGTAAAAAACCAAGGCTAGATTCGAGCCATATTTAATTAAAAGGAATAACCACTTTTAGTTAAATAGAACAACTTAGGCCTAGAAAATCTCCACAAGATCTTCTTTGATTCAAACTTAACCACTTTCATTTTATCCCCTCTATTAGTCAGAATTTAATCTAAATTCATCAACAAGAAGCTTCCAGAATTAATTAAATTAACCACACAAGATTAATCGGATTAACAAACAAATGGATAAAATAAATACTAAGTCCATTAACTTTTGACCTCTTTACAAATTGACCCTAAGATTTTTGTTATCATCAAAACTCTTATGCTTGGAGAGCAATTAATCCTACGTCACTCAGTTAATGGTGGTCTTTATTAGAATCAAAGTAAGTTGCTCAAATGAGCAGGTCTTCATCACCTCAAGTCAAAGGACATCAAGTACGACGACCAGTGAGATACACTTGTGCTATAAATGCTACCATTCACACAGTGATCTCATGTGGGTCAATCCACTTACATGAACACCCCCGTCATGTAATCATAGGTTAGAATCTACCCCATGAATTCTTCCCTAGGCCACTCTCGCGCACATTACATCGATTCGTCTGTTCACTATAATGCTCGACTAGGGATCCTTTAGGAATATGTTATATTCCAAGGTTAACGTAAATATGTTCGTTAGGTTCTAAAAGTGCAGTTAACAAAAAACACAAATGTATGAACAATGTCTTTTATTTATTATTAAATCATGTATGTGTCCTAAATCACTAGCAATTGATTGACATTAGGGAAAAACTCTTACAAACTCTCACTTGCACTATGCCAATATGCCATGTCTTTAACACCCATAGAACTCGAATGACTATCATGCTTCTGCTGCGCTAGAGTCTTCGTAAGCAGATTAGCCACATTGCTATCCGTGTTCAGCCTCAACATGTTTACATCACCTTGATCTATGATTTTCCTGATCACGTGAAAACACCGAAGGGTGTGCTTGAATGTTTGGTGAGAATGTGGTTCTTTTTCTTGGATGAAACATAATATTTTGATGTAAAAAATACTTTTATTAAATAAACATTTGAATGGTAAATATAAAATCAAATGTGTATTGATTATTATTTTATTATTATTATTATTATTATTATTATTATTAAATATTAAGATTTATAAATAATATAGTAAAAGAATTAACAAAAAAACAAATATTGAAGCGGAGTAGGTTGCAACATAGCTGACGTTCAAAGGATAAACGATGCGCCGCTATGATGCGAACTCACCGCTACAATTGAAGCAGACTTGATGCGGATAGACAATTCATAGCGGTCGTACTCGTAGCAGCGGTTGTAATGAACGCTCTGTAACGATTATGGCCAATGACGAAGTCAGGATTCAGGCATAGGGGTACGTGGCGGAAATAATATCGGCCAGTTTAGGCTCGCGATTCGTCGTCTGAGTTGAAAATTCACGGCCTAGACTCACAGTTCACGGCCTAGACTCGCGATTCACTAGCCTGGCCGCCTGGGGCGCGGTTCACAGACCTTAGGCCATTATCCGGCAGTTCTAAGCCCTGATCTACGATGTAGTGTATTTTTTCTCAGTTACTGTTTTCTAGCGGTGGTCCAGCCCGTGTTGTGAGTTTTGGTGAAGTTTTAAATTTTTTGGGTAAATGTGTTAAGTTTAATTATTGGGGGTGCATCTAAATGATTAGGTTTAAAACTTAGGGTGTAAATAGATTTTTTTTTTTTTAATGAGTTGCTAAAATTATCATTTCCTCTCAAAGTCTGTTAAACTTAGCGAAAGACAGATGGAAAATGACCACGATTTGAAAAAATATTTTAAAAATTAAAGCGGGACTTTAATGGGACAAAAAATTAAAACATGACCCAAATTGGACAATAATTATAGTTACAGGACTATATAGATACACTTTACCCGTTATTATTTAGATTTGTAATTGAGTTGAGTTTAATTAATGTTTTTAAGTTTGGTCTATTGATAAATATAAATTGTAGTGTATAAATCTATACATTGGATATAATTTATACATAAAATTTAAATTAATTTTCTAATTTATAAAAATATACATTATATACCTCATCTTTTAAAAAATATTAAGGGTGGTGGTAGTCACCCCCAGTCGTCATAGCTCCGCCAGAGATCGTGCTATCGATTAATTAGATACATAGTGATTTTTAGTTGTACGTAGTAAACTAACCAAATATGGTCAAAGAGCTAAAGTGTCTAGCAAATTATAGCTTAGGGACTGAATCAAACCGAATTATAATTAAGAAATTAAAACGATTGAGTCACTAGCTATGGTTCAGAAAAGTAATAGATAATTAGGCGAAAGCTAATTGCGAACCAGAAAAGAAAAAAAGCAATAACATTAAACGGCTAATAATTACATATCACACACTGGCTATTGCAATTATTCGATTACACGACCAAATTACAGACCAAAGAACTTATGGTTGCTTTAGTTCTTTGGCACCCAACAACCATGCAAACCATAAGGTAAACCATAGGGAAACTTTGCTCTAGCTATTTCTTCAAACGTTGAGCCATCTAATAGAAGTGCATACCCACCTCCATTTTTCTCACTAAACATGGAGATCACAACGCCTACAAACATAATAATTAATATCAAAGATAATCTCATCGATGAAAATTTAAACATCACGTTAATGATCTTGAAATTTCATGTCATTATTCGTTAGCAATAAAACCAAGGAGTACTCCTCACCATCATCCTCTTCAGTTGACGCGGGTCGAGCCACAAAGAACGGCTCGGAGGGGACCGAACCCTCGTCATACCAATTCTTGGCCTTCTTCTCCATAAAGTCAAGCTGCAAATTAAGTGATCATAGGGACCAAAATGGTGTTCATTACTATGGACAATACTAGAGTGCAATTATCAAGTAGAAATAGAGACTCAGATAAATGAAAGACCTTGGTGAGCATGTTGGGGAAGTTGCAAGGACGTTGGGCTCCACAGGCATATGCATATCTGTATTTCTTGCCTAGGAAGTTAGGGTTTATGCTGCACATATCCATGCCTTTCCCATGTTCATTAGGGTCCAGTGCAGCTTCCAACTGTCCATATGGAGTTCCATCCAATGGAACGGTGAATCTGCCAACCCTGTTAAAGCAGACGTTGATGTAATAATTATTTGCACACAAGCATGAACAATATAATAACATGGGTTAATATTCTATCTACTGACGGTTGATTTTTTCACGCTTTGAAAGAAACAAATCTGTGAACCCATGTTAACAATAGTTTTATAATAAATTTGTCGACTATTACTGTCCATAAAATCGGAAATGATGAAAAAAAAAACGTTTTTCGATCTTGGATGGATAAAATATTTATTCTAATAAGTTTTTTAAATATTACAAAGAAAAAACAACTAAGGAGCCGTTTAATTTTGAATTTTTTTCAATTTTCTATTCCAAATTCTGTTAACTAGCTAGTTTTTAAGGGTTGGAATATTTTTTTCTAAACTTTAAATAACTCATCTATTAAAAGGGATTATCTGATTTTATAAATTTTCCATTTTAATACTTGAGTTGTTTGAAATTTAGAAAATACCGTTTCCACTTCTAAAAACTAATTATACATTGAAGTATTTGTAAAGGAAAAATTTTATTAAAAAAATTGCAAAAAATTCTCAAAACTAAACGGACTCAGAGTGTTTCTCTCTCGTTTTTACCTTGCATCTGGTAACACATCTTCTCCATTAAAGGACCTTAGATTGTTAAGTCTTAGGCCGTCTAGGATTGTAGTATCAGCATTATGTTCACAACAATCAGCAACAACTGCTACAACTCGCCCATCTTCATCTACCTCTTCATATGCATTGATGAAATGGAATGTTACAAATAATGGTACTTCCACGCTGGCCACCTACAACAACAAAAAACAGTTTAAAAATTGATTTGTTATTAATTGTGCCCTAAAGGGCATGCAACTCGAATGACATTTTTTGTATTTTAATGGGATCAATTTGGTTTGGTGGCCAAATAGTTAAATCTAATTGTTGGATTATTATTAAAACGCATACTTTTAGTTGGTCTCGTTTTCAATTATTGTAAAGTCTGTTTCTTTATTGGTGGATAAATAATTCATAGATGCTGGTTTGAAAAACAAAAAAAACGGGGTCTTTCTTCTTTACTTTTCTAGTGAAAATAGTACTCTCTGCGTTCAAAAATTGATCAGACATTTGACTGTGTATGAAAATTAGAGAAGTTAAATATCTGAGAGTGTAGTATAATATGCATTTAAAATAAAAATAACTTTGAGTTGATAAACAAAATTTAAGGTAACAAGGTAAATATAAGATGCAATAAGAAAACATAAAAGTATAAGATTAATAAATCTCCTTAAGAAGAAATATTTTGTTTTTTTATTGGCAAAAAAAAAAAAAACATTTCAACATTTTTATGACAGAGATAGTACTGTATGCTAATTGCTAAACAAAAAAAAATGCTTCATGTGCAAAAAATCTAGAACTCATTAAATAAAATATTAATGATAAAAATACAAACAAAAATAATGGAAACGACAAACATGAAGTTATAGTGGAAACTTTCTCAATGGACTAATGATAGCTATTTATTTTTTCAGTGATTTTTTTATGGAATGTTTTTAAAGTGCCTAATTTGAAATATCTTGTACGATTTCCACATAAATTAATCGATAATAAACTGAAAAATAATACTTCCGATATCTTATTGGGCACTAAGATCCTCTAATCCACTTGAAAATAATTAATATTGGAATTATGAAAAGAAGAATAGAAAAATAATTAAAGAATTTGGAAGAAAACTCACAATTCGGCCGCTTGCTTTGCACATAATATGCATGAACGCTTTGCTATCAGGGTGCCACTCAAACTTATACAAGGGTGTCGGCTCGGCCCTGAGCAGATTTTGCGCGCAGTATCTCAGGGGCATTTCCGGCACAACAACATAATGTTCCGTAACCGGAAAAGAATGGACCCAACCCGGAGCCGGCCCGCCCCGACACCCAACCCGTCCGATCACCTTCCTCTCGTTGAACCCCGGTGACATCCTCACCACCAAGTAACCCGGGCTCATCAGATCTGGCAACAATGTCAAAAACTCTGAATCAGTCACAATCGGGTGGGCTGAATGAATCAGGCCACCCAGATTATCACTGTACTCAAGTTTCCCCACCGTGTCAAGTGTGATCGGGTCGACAACGATTGACCTGTTGAAGGAGATGATTAGCTTGATTAGTACTCCTATAATGAACTAAAGGGTTGTTTAATTTAAACATTTTAGGAATATGGATTTTTAGAATGCCATGAATTCATGGAATCATCTGTTTGATTCATTTTGAAAAATTAACTTATTCATTCTCACAATTCTAAGATTTTTCATCCTTCACAAATTTTTTAATTCAGAATACCAACTATAAGTAAGGTATTCTTAGAATCTATAGAATTACTATTATGTTCAAAAAATTACAAAACAACCTTCAAACTTTAAATATTGACAAGTTTAGTCCTTGAACTTTTAAAAGAATTACAAAATGGTCACTAAAAATTTCACCTTTGGTCTCTTAATTTTGTAAAAATTACAAAATGGTCCATGTACAATCCATATTATTAAAATCTTTTAACCAAATACAAGATTGTTGAGTATATATTTCTATTCTCCATCATCGATACTTTCTATATTTTCACATTTAACGGATTCTTAGATTTCACGGATTCTTAGAATCCGCGCAACAAACACCCCCTAAAATCTTAGGCCGATTATAATTAGATTAATTCTTTGTATAATTAGTAATTCTAGATTAATTCTTTGTATAATTAGTAATTCTAGTGCATCTGTCTAAGTTGTATATATTAGGTCTTTTCCAAATTGTAGTATAAATTAATACATGCTAGTTTCCATTAATGAAATTAAGCAAGTGAGAGAATTGTTTTTTATACTCTAAAAATTCTAGGGTAACTTACAAAAAAATCCTTTCAGGTTAGGTGAAACCTCCAGTTTTTCTTTTTGATTTTTGGAAACTTACAGAAAATCCCCTTAAAGTACTGTAAAACTTTCAAATTACCCCACTCAACAGTTAATCTTGTTTAATTTTTTGTTAAACTCATGGAAAAATAACCTAATTACATCCTAAATCTTCAAACCCTAAC
>JBBYHH010101715.1:0-14959 GCA_038382905.1 Daphne laureola
GGTACAAGTTTCGCTCGCTTGGCCAAACTGAAAGGCTTCTTCAGTGTATTCAGCCGGGTGTTCAGGGAGGGAATGGACAGTTTTCAGATCCCATCATGTGAATTATTCAGATTTTCCCACAGAGTTCCATCCTATGAGCTGAGTGGTCAGGAGCGGAATGGTTTACCAAAGGGGTCCTTTGAACTTGATCCAGCTGCTCTACCTTTCAACCTAGAAGAAATCTCTCTTCCTGAGAGTTCTAAAATGGAGTTAGGTAACGGTCATGTTTCAGGTTCAAGTTCTTCAAAGAACCAGGCACCAGTTGCGGAGCTGGTAGATCCTGCGCCCAAGGGCAGAAGGAAAGTTGTGCTTGACCTTGATGATGACCCCTTGTAATGGAGTGTCTGGTTTAAGATTAGTGTCTTATAAGTGGTGAATTGATAGACTAGGTAAGAACTTTGCCCTGGTTTACAGAAATTCGACTTTGTGAAAATTCCTGGCATTAGCCGTCTTTAAACAACAATTTCTGCCCAAATTTGGTTTTCTTTTTTCTTGATTGCCTCCTTGAACATTTTTGCGCCTTGAATTCCAGTTACATAGGTAAGAGGAGCAGGGTGGAGAAATCCAGACAGCGGTGAAAAAGAACAGCGCTGCTGCTTGTAGCAGGAGAGGCCCAAGCGGGATGCTCTTGTCCTTTGGCGTTTTCTACCATATTAGGTACTTTATTACCTAGTTTGATCCTCCTCATCATTCAACTGCTTATAGTAATTTGGAATTTGAAGGTTGGTATCTAACCAATGCACCTAGAACAATGCCTTGAGGAACATTAAACCCTCTGCCTTCAAGTTATTAAGTCAAGTTTGAACGAAATTTAAAATTCCTATACATATTTCGTACTACTAAACTTGAATATCCGGCTACTTCCTTTGGCTTGATTTGATTTTTTTTTTATTTTTTTTTTCACTATTTATCTTTATAAAAAATTGAGTCAAAGAAACAGTCAAAATAAATGGATCAATTAATGAGGGACGGAGGGAGTATAACTCTTTCATATAATTTTCAAATCAAATACTTACAAGCTTGAAACACATTACTCCTCTATACATTTATATTTATGAAGTCGACACTGTTGATGAACACTAACGCGCCTAAGATTTCAGCACGTCATTTTTTTTTTTTTTTTTTAAAGTATGTTCATTTATGCTATTTATAGGAGAGATTTTATGAATTTTAGAAATTGATATGAAATTTATGAAAGAACATTTCTAAAAGAAAAAAAAATCACTTTCTTTCTTATTATTTTTTGTATTGATCCTTAAAATTGATATAAAATATTATAATTTATACCCGTTGCAAAGTATGGGCAACAAAAATCTTCTTTCAAGCCGAATGTAATCTTGTGTTTGACTTGTTTTCAACTCTAATTAATGGTATGTGATGGTTTCATCCACGGAGTCGGGTAATGGCATACTGACAATCTTATTAAGATCTTTGACTACTCGTATGCAACAAATGTCAATGATTAACTAAAAATTAGTATGTTTCATTTTTGGTATTTAATCTATAATTTTATTTTTTTAATATTTTAATATATAAAATAAAATATTTTAAATTTAAATTATAGATTAATGTGTATAGTTTTTAAATATATATTTTTTGAATTTTTTTAGTAAGTTCTTTCTAGTAATAATTCGACTTTCCTAAAACATTAAAAAAGAAATACATCAATTTTTCATGGATGAAGAGAGTATCAATGATTAATAAATTAAAATCATGTAATCCCAATGATAAATATTTTTCTTTTGTTATACTAATTCTTTTCCTTCATATCTGATTTAAGTTGATTCAATAGTAGTATGTATAGAGAACTAATGAAATTTACAAGCTATCCTCTTCCATAAGACTTACCTTCAAAATTTGAACGAATATATTTTCAAAAAAAATCAATGTGATAAATTTTACAAAATCTGTAACCAATTTATTCTCATATATGCGCTTTTACCATGCTTCCTACTTATTTTTCCCATCGTCTCATAATTTACTCGATTGTTCTAGCATTAAGTTTACACAATAAACCCACAACATTAGGAACATTTACCATGATTGTTGTGATAAATCTAACAAGACTTGTAGTATTTCATTAAAGCAAACTAGAATGCAAAGGAATGCTAGTATGCTCCCACTAATGCCAATGCAAATCTCTCATTTTCTACATCTTGAAATGGTCTCAAGCCACTCCTCTGTTGCTGTTAGTGCCATGGCTTGAACTTTGCCATTTAAATCCTGAAAGAGACACTTGACCTAACAAATACCAAAATCTCTTCAACCATCTTTCCAAAGTTCATCATTTGTGAAAACGACAGATACTTGTCCTACCCTTCCCTTTATATGCATGCCTGGATTTCCTCTAGCGTCTTCCCTTTTGTTTCCGGTACAAACTTTGCCACGAAAAGAATCGTCATCAATGAAAACCCGGAGTAGATGTAAAAGGTTCCTGTAACACCCAAAAGGATGAACAATTTATGTCAATATAAGAATAAAGAGTTTGAAAGAAGTTGTTTTCAACCATTGCGGGCAGAATTATGTGCTTACCTGATGAACTCCAGTTCAGGAGGAAGTTAAAAGTGTAGGACACAACCCAAGCACCCAACCAATTCACCAGGACTACCAAGCTGCCACCAACTCCTTTGATATTTATGGGGAAAACCTGCAGAAGTTAGCAGCTATCTTCAATCACCCTTTCGAGAAGACACTTAAGGTTGTGTTCTTTTGATGTTTAAAATCTGGATTTTGAGGGGGGGGGAATATTTGATTTTTATGAGTGAGATTAAAGCTATTCTTACCTCAGACATTATCACCCAAGGAACTGCTCCCATTCCAATTGAGAAAAATGAAATATAGGTCTGATTCCCATTTTGTATAATGGAAAAGAGAGTGAGAGTTGGGACTAAAAAACTATAAATGGAACACAATGTGAAGAGAGGTACTTTATCCCTGTTTTTTTGGGTACTCACCAGAACCCCAACAACAGCCAGCATTGGTACCAACTCCATGTGCAAACTGTGGCTCTGAGCACACATTAAAAGTACATGAGTAGAGGCTATTATGAGAAGAAAAACAAAGCAACAATGACAACTTTGGGCGAGAAATGGATTTCCTTATAGTTTACCTTGAAATAGAATGATGTTCCTGCTAAAAAGCAGCCGAAAAATGTACCAGCTGCGGACACCTGCGCATGAACATAGCATCTAGAATAAGTTAACAATTCCAAGTGGCCTTTTACCATAAATGAAGGAGAATTGAATTGACATGAAAAACAAATGAAGTGTTGCAAGTGCAATTCTACCATAATGAGTGGTCTTCTTCCAGTTTTATCCATTAGAATGGCTCCCAGGACGGTTATAGGAACCTGAATGCATGCATATGCTACGGTTCCTATTTTGCTGTAGGCTTGGCCTGCAGTTTGAGCAAAAGTTAAGCCTAACACTTTCAAATTTTATACAATTAAAATTCCAAATTAGTTAAGTGAACCTTGAATTTTTACCAGCTGAAGCAAAGGTTTCACTTGCGTAGAAGCCTATCCCATTGATGCCTCCAAATTGTTGGAAAACCATTAGTGCTACTCCAATCTAAACATCATACCAAAATTAAATAAGTTGTCAGTAATACTAGTATATGATACCTTTCATCAATGAGTATTTGGTGGTTGAAACCAGTTTTGGAATTTGTAAAGATCAGCATGAACTTACGATTACAGATCGTTTGTACTTTTGCTGAAACAGGTCCAGAATCCTAGCTTTTGGGAGGCTCTGAAGAGTCTCAAAATATACCTGTCAGGCAAAGTAAGAGATTCAGGCCTCCTTGCTTGCCTAGTTTGTGAAAACTGGTATTATAGTCTTTAAGTGACAGTTACTTGAATTTCAGCAGCCTCGCGAGTTATGTCAGCATCTTTGCCACGAAGTTTTCTCAAGGCAACTAGAAATTCTTTATCACGGCCGACCTTCGCCTGCATAGAAAATAAACCCTCATTTCAGCTTATCCTCTTTTGTTCTTAAACTCCATTTGTTTCCGCTCCTTTTAATGGCACTTACCAGCCATCTTGGTGACTCTGGAATAAAACAAAGCCCAGCAAGAAGAATAACACATGGAAGAAGACCTTCACATTGAAAAGTAAAAACTAGTTTACTGCATGTCCAATCATTACAAGGGATAAGCAATCATCTAGTGATCACAACATAGTCTAGAGAAAGAGTAGAAGTTACCGGTCAGAGCTAGTGTTCTCCAAGATACAACACTTCCGACTAAAAATGCTACCGATGAACCAGTAACAATCAGAAGCTGCAAGAAAAGAAAAGAAAAGAAGAGAATCCTCAATTAGAAGCTTCAACCTCAATGAAAATTCACCGTTCATAGAATGTCTTGTTGCCGTGTTTTGAAGTCTTTCCAACCTGGTTCAATGTCGTTAATCCCCCACGAAGATTCTTTGGAGCTATTTCAGATATAAAAATTGGGACCTATCATTGGCATAAAAAAGGAAATTGCGATCTTGCCAAGAAATACACACACAACACAAGCGCACATGGTAACAAATAAGTACTATGAACTCCTTAAATGGAATATCAGGACTTACCACATAAGAAAACACCCCAATTCCATATCCAGTTGAGAACCTTCCCATATCAAGTGTGAGATTCCCCTGCATCCTCACTGTGTCAATCACTATTCATTCACTAGATCAGCTCAAGATATACGATACTCCATGAAGAAACCACCAACCTCTGCGAAATACACAGCCAGCCAGCCGGAAATGCAGAAACTAGACGATAACCTCATTGCCTGCCCATAAATATGGCAAATGCTCAGAACTATGTAGAGCACTAAGCCTTCCTACAATCTCAGGAACAAAGATAAAACTATGGCATATAATATACCCCCTTTCGACCAATAAAATCTGCAATCCTTCCGCTTGTTACAGCTCCGAGCATAGCTCCAACTGTTAGTATAGAGCCAAACATAGAGAACTGCAATTTTAATGCAAGTCAGATTACTGCAACTTATAAGCTGTAAAAACTAGCCGTAAAAAAAATAAAAATAAAAATACTTAAAGCAATAGAAGACTAACCTCAGCTATGGATAGATTGAGATCCTTCCTGATTCCAGACTGTGTAGGTGCTGAGTAGCCCACCTGCCAAAACAATAACTTAAGCTACAAAACACCTATCCTATTTCCTTTTTCTTTTCCAGGGATTTGTTTTGTGGGTTTCATTTCGTTTTCTAGTTGTGGTTCCTAACCAAAACAAAAAGAGAAGAAAAAAACTTTAGTATCCCTGATTAATCAACAAAATTGCTCAGACCAGGAACGAAACTAAACAGAAAAAATGACAGGAAAAAAACAAAAAAAGACTAACCTGACAAAAACAAAGGACTTAACTTGAGAGGGGAAAACAAAAAGGCTCGGATTTTGAAGCAGTGGAAACAGAAAAGGAAAGAGTTAAAGAGGAACTTACACAAGAACCGAACTCAAAGGAGCCACAAACAGCAACAAAAGTGCAGAGCAGAACCATGCACAATGACCCAGATTCAGAAGAGTCATCATCAGAGCTGCTGCTGGAAATGGAATCACTTATCTGATACCAAACCATTTTCTGTTGCCCATTAATCAATGGAGCCTCAACTCCATTAATTTCACCAGCTGCTTCCACATCTCTGTACGCACCTTTTCCCATTTTCAACCCTCCTCTGCTTTGCTTTGCTTCAGCCCAGAAACAAGATTGAAGCAGCAGAGGAGTCTGTTCTGTTGGCTTGGCAAGGGAAGTATTTATACCTGAGCCCTCACCTAAAGTTCAATAAAGGGAGGGCTTCCTTCAGAAGATATTTATGAATTTGTCCTCCTCTTAATTATTGAGGTCCTTCCTGGGTAAATATCTGAATATCTACCTTACTCAGTCTTCTCCAAACTCTTTTTAATTGGCCTCCAAGTATAAAAAAAATATATCTTCTGAATCAAGTTGGTTTTTGTTTTTCTCTTTAGCTTGCTTTACTATTTTAATTCCAAGAAATACTCTTTCCATTCCACAAATTTTCAAACATTTTATTGGAGATAGAGATTAAGAAATATTGAAAATTTGATGAGAAGAAAAATTGAGGGTAATATAAGCTAAAAATATTGTTGAGAAGTTTCTTTAAAAGGATAGATGTTATAATTTTCTTTTTGGGCTGTCTAAATAAATTTGCTACACTTCCTTTTATGGATAGTTTTCACATTATTTTTGCTTTATTACCCTTACAGTCTCTTTTCACTTAAAAATGTTACTTACACACACCCTAACTCTTCATGTGGAAAAGATTACAATTAAATGTGGGATTAATTGGTTGCTAGTTAGGAGGGCTAATTAGACAAGAATGGTATCTATGGGGACGGGCATTACAATTTACAGCTTCCTAAACCCATGTCCGGGAATAAAGAAAGAATTGATTCCTTAAAAGTAAGTACAATTTGATTCATGTGAGGATCAAGCTGTCAATGACGTGGTGACCATATCAAACAAGCCAAAATTGGCTTTATTTTATAGGTGTATCGTTCTTCTCACTTCCACGAAAGTCACAATTTTTTTAGGATGATAGAAGGTAGTTTGACATTAACCTTTGAGATTGAGATATTTTTGTGATATTCCAAACTTCTAATGTTAAGAGCTACTATGTGTGTGGGTGCATCTTGGTGTAGATCAAATAGAAATCTGCAATGTCTGGGAGTTTTCTCAACCCTAGCCGCATGGCTTGTGGCTTTTTTCACTTCCAAGCCAAGGCTTGTGAATCACCGCCATCAACCTTCACTGAAGGTGCTACTGACACCATCGTTTTTCGCCTTCTCTCTCATTTTCTCAACTCCGCTTCGCCTTCACTCGCTTCTCCCCAACCAGTCACTGTCGGTGCTCGGTTTTCCTCACCGAAGGATACCATTCACGCCTCCCACCGCTCTCTCTATCGCCATCTGCTACAGCCGCACCTCTTTGTGTGCTCATCCAATCGTTATCCGTTTCTGATGATGGAGGGAATTGATGTCTGTCTCTCTCAATTGACGCTATCCCGCGAGGAGGAGGAATCACGAAAGCGTTGCCGGGTGCAATTGTTCGTAATCTGGTGGGGTAGGGGGACTTCCTGCCTCACCCTGAGCCATGAGGGGTTTGTTCTGGAGTAGAATGGGTATCAGACCAGCTCTCTATGCTCCAGTTTTATTATCTTGGTCCATCCGTAGGATGTGTCTATTTTCAGATAAGACTTTTTTTATGTTGGTTGCTTGGTTGGTTTTCTCTAGCTACTGCTTTGCCGCGATTGTCTCTTTGTTTGGCAGATCAACTTATGTCTGCACACTCATAGTGAGATGACATTGACCTCCTTGGAAGCCTATTTGGTGTGTCGCGTTCGAGATTAAAGATTTATATTTCTCCGTTATGGTTTTATGTGCTTTGTTACGACTAATTTGTAGCCTTTGGTGGGAATTGATGCGTCAACAAGTGGGTTCTCTTCTAGTTTTAGCTTTCAGTTTTCCTCCTCGTAGCTATTTTGTTCTAGATTTGGTTATGTCACTTTCTATTTCTATTAGTCTTAGTATGTTTAGGTGTCTTTATTTTAGTACTTTAAACATTAGCTTGTATTATTTTTTCTGAAAGTAATGACGAGCCGTTCATGTTAAGAGCTACTATGTGATTTTTTTTTTTTTTTTTTTTTTTTTTGATACATTGGTGGTAAGGGATTGAGGATTGTGGAAACTTGAACAGGAGACATCTACCTCATGTCCCATGAGCTTAGTCACTAAACTAGATGCTCATAACAGCTAGCGTTGTTATAAATGCTCTAAGATCAAATACCTTACATATATGTGAATGTTAAATAATTAATCTTAGTTAGAAAATATGTTTTTAAAACATTGATTATGTGAAAATTTGAATCAAACATAAGTTATTAGTAAAATCAAATCTATCAATTAACATTAATGATGTCGATTTTACGGAGAGAGAAGGGGCTTTGGTTGGCCCCATAGAAAGTTGCATGAGCGTTAAGCCAACCGTTAGCTTGACCATGGAATATTAATCCATCCGTTACCAAAACCAAAACGAATCGCCAACAAAATTCAGCAATTTGACCATTAATCCCCATTTTGTGTTTTGATCTCAGAAAACAATAAAAACCAAACACAGAATTAGCTCGTGTTGTTATCGACCAAAAACGTAGTGCTCTACGTTTTATAGACTCCATATACGCGGCCGTCGGTGATTTTATTTCTATATTATCGGTATTGATTTTTCCAAATATTCCCAAGATCTGGATTTTCCATCTCACATCTTTTTTCTTTTTCTTTTCCTTTAAAAAAACAAGGGTTAAAGTTGCTAATTGGAAAGACGTACGCTTTTGGTCTTGAAACTTCTCTAGATTTGCAGTGAAGGTCTAGAACTTTTCATTTTTTTTTTTTTTTACGGAAAGCGGTTATGTTATTTGATATCTACAGGACCCAAAGGATCCAGGAGCTGGACCCATTGGGCCCCGGCCTTCTGGTCTCCCTTCCTGTTTGTCCGTATCTTCACTACCAGCCTATTGGATAAGCCCGGATCCCTAAATTTGCGGCTCAAGTAACGGGTCCTTTATACAGTAGAATTAGGAGTCCTCTCAGCTGACTCCTAATTCAACAGGCAACCACCCCGGACCTAATCCGATTGGAACTAGGGAAGCTCCCTCCCTATAAAAGGAGCAGGAAGCGCCTCTCAAAGGTACGATATTCTCAATACTCAAACATTACTGGAGCTGGGATAATCTCACAGCTCTTTCTCCTAAAACAGAGACTGACTTAAGCATCGGAGTGGGTCCCTGGGAAAACATCCCCGGTCCATCTCTTCTCTTTGTTACAGCCGCAGGTTCTTCCAGCACAGACCGGAGAATATCATTATTATTTCAAGAAAAAACAATACAAGCCAAAGTTTCACATAACGAAATAACGAAAGACAAACACTTAAACCAAGCATTAAAAAGAGAAATAACGAATGAGTGACAATACTCCACTAAGGCAAAAGAAACAATACAAAAGCATGCTAAAACCAAGAATAGGACCACCCGGATAGCGATCCACTACCTGAAAAGGCTGTTAAGAAGCCGTACATATGCACATAATGTCATAGTAAAGTAATATAGATACTCGATCTCAACCGCAGCACACCAAGTAGGCTCCCAAGAAACCAAATAGCATCTCACTATGCGCGTGCAAACATAAGGGAATCTATCAAACCAAGAAGACACCACAAAGCCATAACAAAAAAGTCTCAACCAATAAACACTAGACAATACCAAAGTCTTGCAAACAAACCAAAAAAATAAAAAAGCAAGCCATAATAAGAAAACTAGAGCATGCAAGGACGGCTCATAACCCGAGCTACTCCGCACCCAAGTGATCAAGGTGCAGGGTGAGGCAGGAAGTCCCCCTGCCCCACCAGATTTTGGCTGACTACCTCGACAATAGCTTCCTAGATTCTCGGGACTAGCCACCCGAAGAAAGTTGACGTTAGACACCAATTGTTTCGGAAACGCCGAAACCTACCGAGGCCTATACCTATGGCATACTTCGCTATGTCTCATTTACCAGCGGCGTCGCCGGGAACAAACCTCCACCGAATTTGACCAAGAGTCCCACCAAATAACATCGCACACCGGCGGCAGGAAGTCCTCGAACGTTGCCGGCAGAGAGAGCGGCCAGTGGTAACAATCCATGGATTGCCATGGCCAGCAGGTCGCCTCTCCATACCATAGAATTGGAAACCATCGGGGTTTCGAGAAAAAATCGTGAAATAGCACCCCTGCAACCCAGATCCAGGAGCGGAAGAGCGCGGTCTCAAATAGAGCAGCCCGAGGAGAAATCGCACAGCCCGGACCACTCCCCGCACGCCGGTGACTCTAAGTGATAAGGACGTTGCAGAGCCGAGAACAAAACCAAAAGGCCGACGAGAAAGACGCTAGGCGCCACGCAAGCATGGCAGGCCACCAAGTGTAGCGGTGACGGTAGAGGAGGCCGGAGAAAACCCTAGGAGCATTGTTTATAGAACTTTTCACTTTTCTAAGTGAACACTAATTTAACTTCTACATGTATGTCTTAATTTTGGGACTGTACAAATAATTAATCGCAGAGACAAGCCATTGCTATAGACTAAAATCAAACTTCTTTACAATATATTCTAGTTTAAATATTATTCGGCATAATCATCTCTCCGTAAGAAATTAAAAAAAAATATACTCTATCGGGTCCTAAATTATTGAAATGTATACAACTTTCAGCATTTGAGTAATATCTAAGATTTTATTTACGCATGTTTTAAAATATAAAACTAAATTTTTTATACACAAATGATATAAAAATTGTTTGTCGCATGAATTTATTTTCTTAGAAATCTTTTTACCAATGAATAATATTGTAAATAAACTATAGTTATAATAGATTAATTATTTTGACAAACAAAACAATAGGCAATGTCTACTCTCTCTAGTCAACGTTTTGATTGCTTTAACTTAAATTTGTATTAGGTAGGTTTTTTTAAAATATCGCACTAACTATTGTAGTAATATCTTAATAAATTTTCAGGATTTGTTTTAGAAACTAAATTTATGAGGACTGGAATGGAAAGTAGAATATGTTTCAGGACCAGAAGTATCATTTTTACCAAAGCTGGTTATTTCTTATTCAAAACGCGTCTTCGATTTGTATTATTTTTCCACGTTCTTCCGACGGACTAGACTACGTACGGCTAGCAGGTGGAGTTATGGAGACAAACAGAAAGCAGTTGCATGTGATCAGCTGCTCTACAATACAATAATACCCATAATTACTACTCGTACTACTTGTTGAGCTCTATAAGTCGGTGATTGGCCTAGATGGTCTATTGGTTCCTCTTATAAAGTTTGTGCTGTTTTGTTAAATTTGTAGAAGCCGAAGGACTTCAATTTGAATAAAGCAAACGCGTATGTACAGGAAGAATTTAGAGTAGGGATATAGTGTGCTTATAACCCCGTCTGCCCGAGTTTCTCAGGTTGCCGGTCTCAAGCCCAGATAAAGGAAGAGGGGTGGTAGGTTGACAACCAGCTTAAAAAATTTATGACTTCTATTAATGTCGGGTCCAAGATTTTTAGTATATGGGGACATAATTTATTTATTATGTCTTAAATTTATTTTAGAATCTATTTTTTAGTAATTTAGATTTTTTTTCCACATTATATACATATAGTTCCCATCATTTTAATATAAAAAAATTGTAATGGCAAGTAAAAGCTGTAAAAAAAAAAAGGAAGTGTGGCAAGGCAGACTGTTACACTGAACAACATTTAACCATAATTTCAAGTATCAAGTTGTAGTTTATTTAAAAGTTTTTTTTTTTTAACATGGTTTATTTAAAAGTTGAATGTATAATAAATCTTTTAAGCAATTTGAACTACATAACGAAATACCCTAACTATTTTTTATCCATTTTAAATGCGTAAATAGAATATTCCGGATTTATAAAATAATAAACTCTTATATGTTAGAAGAAAAATAATTTGTTTTATTTAATAATGATTAGTCATATTATAAATATATCAGATTAATTCTTAATATAATTGTATCAAGACTTTAAAGCTTGTCTGATAGAATAACAAATGTTAGGACTTAAATAGAAACTCAAACATAGTTGTAGGATAACATATGTAGTTCACCAATCTTTTCTTCCTGCTGGGCTCCGCCACGCAATTGGGCCCGTAAACTGGTTGCAATATTCTTTATTGTTTGTTAAAATGGTATATGGCCCTTAAACTATCTATTTGTGTTCAAACTAACCTCATACTTTATATTTATCAGAACATACTACCATTACCATCATAAATTGTAAAATTTTAATGGGGACACGTGCCCCCGCGTGCCCCCATTGTAGGCCCACCCCTGCATCAAAGTCTTATACTTTGGCATAAGCTGAGGAAGTGCCAACCCGCACCAACCTCCCTTACAGTTCTTAATCACACTCCCACAAAATCTTCACACTCCACGGTCTTTACTCTCAGTCTTGGTAATCTACATACGTTTCTTTTCTACTTCTACCAGTTTCCAGTAATGATCAACTAAGAACATTGTTTACCATTTTGGCTATACTAGATGACGATTCTTAGTATGGCCGAAACCTTAAGGAATCTTATTTCCCAGCAATGTTTCTAACTTGACACCAAAGTTTTCACTTCTAACTTGACAGTTTTCCTATGTTCAAGCTACACATTTATCACAGACATCACCTACCATCATCAATACCTCATCATGCCTTCAGCCAACACGATACCGATACAGATGATTCTCCAGATTCACTTACATTTAAAATTTATCGACTAGTAACAAAAAACTCTCCTTTCTTAAACAGAGCATGTCTAAGCCAAACTCACATTCAGTTTCTATCTTCTTTCTAACTTGAGTGACGTTCTTACATCTTTTATTTATCGCATTCACCATAAGCATAACACAGTCGTTAAACATACACTAAGGTCGAGACGTACATTTACTATTTATCATAGTTGTTTTAGCTCGATGTTTGCTCATCAATATTCAATCATAACCTTTTGTAAGGTGCCTGGTGTCCCAGTTAGTTCTGCAATTCTGTTACGCTAAATTTCATAGTACTAGTTACTAGTTACTAGTTACCTTGCCACTATGCTTCTGCTATGCTAATCCACTCTTCTTATTAATACTCCGCACTTAGTTCATTTTCTTAACTTCTTTGTTTATCCCTCCAATTTTGCAATCTTCACCATTCCTAGTTTTCTTCAATTTTCTCGGTTATCAATTCTTTCCAGTCGTTCTAGTCAGTTGTCTCTCAATTATTTAACTTTCTTATCTTCATTTCTCAAGTCCTTTTATCTCTCAGTTCTCTCACAACGGTCAATGCAGTAGTGACTAAAGTCACTAAGCAGTTTTCGAAGTCAGATCTCTTTGTCCAATTTTCTTTTCGAGTCTTTCAGTTTTTCTTATAGTCATCAGTGCGGTTGTCAGTGTAGTAGTGACCCGGCCACTCAGTAGTACCCATAGACAGACCTTGTGCCCAGTATGGATGTACAGTATACTGGTCAGTACGGTAGTTAGTCTGTTAGTCCAGTGAGCTCCGAGTCAGATGACTCTAGCCTCTCTCTGGGGTGAGCAAACACAATCAAGAAAGAAAATAAAACATGCAACCTAAACATGCATCTACCAACCAATTCTTTCCTAGAAAGAAATAATGCATATGCCTCTAACTCTACCTATGATTACAAACTACATCCAGCATAGAATCACATAAAACAACAAACAACAAACAAGCACACCAGTATTCTTAGTGTTCAGTCAAGTCCAGTCTATTACTCCCTCCATCCCATTATTATTGAAACATATTGACTGGACACGCTATTTTAGGAGGAGTTGGATTTGTGTTGATTTGATAAGTGGAAGAGGGGATAAATGGATAGTTGGGTAAATTCATGTACAAAAATTTACTAAAAGGGGGAAGTGTTTGAATAATTTTGGGACACCCAGATAAGGAAAGTGTTTCAAAAAATTTGAGACGGAGGGAGTACAATCCAGTACAGTGTCTCACAATTACAGTGTAATGGTAATCTTCTCTTTTCCTTACCTCTTTAGCTCACTTGACCATTTCCCAGTTCTCATAGTTCTTCATTGCTTCATCTGATCTTTCTCAGAAGATTTCCACATACACTTTCAGACTAGCAAGCAATTTTCTTTTGAAAACCAGTTTGAAAATGTGACACACTTTGAAACCATAACTCTAATACCACCTATACCCTGAACCGATCACATAGACAGTTGGGGTTCACGACTATAACTCCTAGGATCTTTTAGTAAACTACTTGCAGGTTTATAAAACAAAAAGCTTTAATAAGTTGAAAAACACTAAAAGGGTAGTTTAGTAATTTAGTAAAGTCTGGTACAAATATAATTTCTAAAGTTTATCTTGCTTGCTAGTTTAAGAAAGAAAGTAAAATACAGATGAGTACCAATAAATCTTCTCGAGTCTTCTACTTGTAGCCATCCTAGGGTCTCGGTGTTCCACCTCGATCTTGTCTCTCATCCTTGCACGATTCCCGGTTCCTTGAAAGTAATATTGAGGGGCGTGAGTAGTTTTTCAACAATATATTAAAATGTAAGACAACGTAACTTGCAAAAGAAGTAATTAAAGTATGTACGAGAAAGGGAGTAGAAGAACTTACAGGAGTGGCTTGCACTTTCGTTAGGAAGATGCAGCTTCTCTCTAGCGAGCCCAGGAAGCATTATCAACTGTCGAGAATGAAGCCCTTCCCAACTATGACTTTGTCTTCTAGCGGAAGCTCCTACTCCCAGTGAATCTTCCGCTCGGTCAATAGTCTTCCAGTCCTCGTACTCTAGTGCTCCTAGTATCCCAGGCTCCCAGTTGTACCATCAACACATGAAAACAGTAATGCAGTTCAGTTATTGCTGGAGAAGTCGAAACCATACAAATGAGGTTTATATGTGTGTTTGCATAAGTTCTCCCTGATCATTCATTTGCAACATGTTTCTTCACAGTACTTATGAAATGTAGTTCCCACACCCTTTCCCACCTTTATTAATATATCAAACATTATCACATTGAGTATCACCATAATCGGCCTCTTTGATAACTCCCATACTCCAACCCTTCTCTCACACTTCCTTATAAGACATTCATACATTTATTAGTCACAATTCTCAAACTTCTCAACAGACTTCCAACATTAAACATTTATCACCAACCTACATAATAGTTCAGCCTTCATGGAGCAATTCAAGTACCGAGTCTATTTACCACCTAGGTGGTTTTCCACCTACTCATGAAATGACTATATTGTCCTTAATATAAATCCATTCTCTTCCAAGTTTCTGTTTCTCTTCATATGAAACGACGCTCGACGAAGAAACGCAAAGAGCTCCAGCGCCAACCTC
>JBBYHH010102048.1:0-14949 GCA_038382905.1 Daphne laureola
TGCTAACCATGTCTGTGCAGGGTTTTTTGTTTAATACCATTATCACTTCCGCTGCCCTTACTGAGTACCTTTCGAGGACTCACTCTTGTAATTACATATTTCAGGAATTTTTGGTTCGCACTTTATGAGACAAAGTCAGCATAGTGACTTGGGGGTTAGTAGCAGCAGAAAGGACTAGTGTTAATCGGAATGCTTGTGATGGTTAATCGGAATGCTTGTGACGGTATGATCACTTGAGCATAATAGGTTACCGGCTCTGTAGGAGTAGATTACATTTGTACATATAGTTCTGGAAATATGGTAGGGTTCCGTATCTATATATTGTGTAGCTCTGGACTATCTGTATATGCAGTTTTCTCAGGGAGTGTTGGGCTCCTTTCTGGCGTTTCTGGTCTGAGCTGAGCTCAAGTAGTTATATATGTATGTTGCATGGTATTTTCATTATAGGTGTATGGATTATGGCTCGGTTGGAAGGTCCGTTGCTAAATTATATGGAAGATTAAGCATGTAAAGCTGTTTTCAGAAAATCTGCATTTGTGATCGAACTTGCACGAATTAACTATACAATTTTGCGGAGATTTTTGAGCTGAAAATATTTTTAAGCATATCCCTATATGTCTAGTTCAATAGAAAATTTACAGAACATTATTTGGATTTATGTAGAATTTATTTAACATGTTTGACCGACAGGAGGTCAGCAGGAAACGGTTTGTTTGGGAAAAACTGAAATTGCTCTATATGAGTTTGATTGTGAAGTGCAGGATTTATGGTATTTGTCGGGTTATGGGCTTAACCCACCGCGATGAGGTGGATTCCATTTGTGTGGGGAATTTGGGGAGAAATCCCATCATTGCCTCCTCCCTTCGCGCCGCTGCGGGGTACCTCCGAGGGTGTCTGGGGCAGGGGGTGGTGACAGCTATCGTAAGTCCGGAAACTTCCAATTGATTTCCCAGCTATCTAAGGTGACTCTAAACAAATTCATAACAGAAAGAATTGATTCCTAAATTATTGATCCAAATTCAACATTCAAAGTAACTTAACAATTTTTGGCTACTTAACCAAGAATGCCCAATTGACAGAAATGTTACTTTACATTCACTTTACATCAAGTAAAGTTCATTTCCACTTCATTTAGCATTAATATCCAATTACCACCTTATACTTTATCCAGTAGAGCAATTCGGCCCTATTGTCAAAATAGTGGCCAACTTTCCAACATATTACCAAAATGCTACCTTAGCATTAACTTAGCACACTTTTCACCAAAAATTGTCACTTGACAACAAACAACATCAAACCCATTTTTCTAGCCATAAATTCGGCCACTTAAGAAAATCCACCAAATATTTTCTTCAAACTCAACCAACTCATTTAGAAGTTCAAGACATCAATATTTCAACATATAACACACTTTGTCAAATAATACCGACGTAGAACCTTACTTTTTCAAATAACTCCAAATTATTTCTTTATACTCAAATTGACCAACATAGCCATACACATCAAAAGAGTTCTCTTCAACATTCAACAACACTTAGAAGCTCTAAACATCCATAATCCAATTCACAAATCACACTTAACAAAATCACACATACTTTGTAAAAAATGTCAACTTGACATTCCAACTCTTTACTTTCAACCAACTAGGTAACTTTACCTAGAACATTTCCTTTAATTATCCAATTAGAAAATTGGAATATCACAACCAACTTTACACAAACTTCAACTCATACTTTCACAAAATTCCAACTTTGAGCCATACTTCTCAATTTCGGCCATACTTAACATAATTGAGCGAAATTACTCCAATTGTACACATTTCAACTTAGAAACTCAATTTCAACCTCAATTAAACATAATTCCAACACTTATCCAAAATTACCATCTTACTTCCAATTTACAAAATTGGCCCAAACTTATAATTTACCAAAGAAAGTTTCTCCAAACTTTCCACATCATTCCAAAAGCTCCCTACTAACACAATTCCATCATCAATTCCACAATTTAACATTAAACACCAAATTCCTCAAAAATCCACATAAATTCGGTCAATGTCCAAAAATACCCTAGGTATTCTTTCTTCAAACTTTAAACATCAATTTAGGAGCTCCATGGCATTACTAAATCACCTCATTCAACAATTTAACTTTAAACAACAACTACTATTCATCATACACAAAATTGGCCTCATAACAACTCACCATTCATGGTGATTCAAGCTTGACTCCAAGCTTTAATTGTGTTCATATACATCCCAATTACATGTTAAAAGCATCAATTCAACTTAACCCCAAACTTTCTTCATGAACACCATGAACCCTAGCCTCCAATTTGAATCAAAATGATGAATCATGGAGAAAGACTTAATACCACTTCAAAATACTTCAAATTCAAGCTTACCTTTGAAAATTCTTGAAGAAAATTGATGAAAAATTTGCCCAAAGATCAGCCCCAATTTTTGGATTCACTTGAGAGGGATGAAATGAAGCTTCATCAACTTCCAATCCAAGTTCTAACATGAATTACTCATGAATCTAAGCTTACCTTTAAGATTTCATGAGTAAAGATGGATATTTGGTGAAGATTTGAGAGGTTGAAGCAAAGAAAATGGTGAGGAAGGTAGAACAGAATTTCAGCGATTTAAGGAGGGAGAAGAGAGAGAAAGTTTTATGGCAAATACATTTTCTACCCATTTTTTACCTTAATATTACCCAATTATTACTACCTGACTTTAATTCTTATAATTTAATCACCAACCATAACAAATACTCCTTATCTCAACATAATTATGGCACCAAATTCTGTGTCCAAAATAATTCCAATTTTGTCCAATTTTCTAAAATGACCATTTTACCCCCCGAACTGAAATTTGGTAAAATAGCTCGAAATTCACATACTTATTCCAAAATAAAAATTACCACGGAAATGGACCTCTAACTATCTACCAGGAAATGAGAATTAACAAAAAACCGTGTTCCGCACATTTTTAACAAAGTCTCGGTGATTCCAAAATCTGACCTTCGGTCAGACTTATCAGAAAGTCAACGTCTGTCGACGGTGACTGTAACATTCTCCCCGCCTTAGGACTCTTGGTCATCCATAAGTATCCACAAACTCAGAAATTCATCGGGGGTAAGATTCCCAGTATTCTTAGCCAACAAGGAAATCAATACTTTCTGGTGAGACAAGTTCGGGTCTAACTGAATCTCATCCACATGGATGGTCTAAGTCAGATTTAGAATACTCTCATTGAGTATACTAATATGAAAGACTTAGTATAATTGCATCCATATTTTGAAAATTTCATCCCACTTGGATATTTCCCGAATACGGAAATCACACTAATCTTTCTCACATATGTCCTCTAGAATAAAATCACATAAGTTCACTCGGACTGAACCACATACTGACGTGTACCTAACACCAACTAATCAGCTTACATCCGATGCTTACCGACAGGAAAATCACATTCAAATACCATCTCATTCAATAACAAATATTGACTTTCGGTGGTATGATTCAGAAACTTATCCCACCGATGACTAATAGCCAAATACTGAAATACTGCACAACTCTGTGCAACAGCAGACATGATCACACTAACATCAAAAGTGCATGGACAGAAACATAGTTCAGAAATGATGTACTTGCCATAGCTCCCTGCTGGGCCGTCTCGCCCTACTTTGTACGGATCATTCATCCTGATCTTGAACTGAAATGGGTGGTACTCATTATGTCCCATAATTATTCAGACTGAGATAATTGATAGGTAACTATTATATGAACTCTGAAATATGGGACCCCCAGTGTGCTAATAATTGCAATAACACTAATCTAAAATCTGACAATCTACCCAAACAGAACACTTTTTCCCAGTCTAATCTCTCTCATTAAACTAAATATTCTCGAACCACCGTCTGATCGGCTGGAGAGGTAGTTTAAACTACCATCCATGAGCCTCTCAGTGGGCGTCCCATCCTCTCGGTGCATCTCATTGCACCCTAAGCTAGCAACTGATGTTTTAATCCGGCAACCCCAGACAATACTGAGTCCTAAGACTAACTGGTACTCGCTACAACCTTGCGTTATCGTCATGGCCTCAAGCCTCTTATACACCTCTTTACCTTCCCATCATCCTGAGGGGAATACTGCACTAATCGGTCAAACTTAGGCTCATAGTCCATGACAGATATACTCCCATTCACCTCCTTCCCGGGCTGTCAGAAGCAGTGGGGTCCACATTCCTAAGCTCAAAATGTAATCTTGCTAACGGAGAGTATTTACCATAGCTAAAACTTCATAACAGAAGAAAGAGCACACATAGCGGTTAATTTCTAAACAGAAGCAAGCAGCAGTATTCCTAATGGCTCTGTAGTGTAGATACATGTATGATGTATGATGCAACTAATCTAAGCAAAAAAATAGCATCAAATAACACCATAAACAATCACATATCAATCAGATAAACCATATCCATAATGGTCTAATTCTGTGCAATTCCCACTTTACCAAAAGTAAACCGAAACCTTAGTCAAACCGAGCATGTTTGAACCGACCACCTGCAGTCCCACTTATTAATCCAATGAAGTTCACATAAGGCTGCAGTCCTCACAGAACCATCCTACAATCGATGAGTGGCACAGGCTGCGTCTGTCCAAACACCTCCTTCCCAATTCCTTACTTGGACAACCTATGTCCAGAAATCTTATTTTCTTAACCATGCTCTGATACCAACTTCTCACCAGCCCTCAGCCTCCGGAAGCCAACGGTGTGGGGGCGGTGATGTCAAAACATGGGCCACAATCTGGTGGGTGATCCATAACCCGGTCCCATGACATATCTTACCTTTATCCTAACTATGCCATCGGTTTAGATTGTTCCGGTTCGCATAAAATTTTGCAGTTAAAAATTTCCAGATGCATACTAGAAAATCCACATATACAATGCATAACTTGAGCTCAGCTCAAATACCAGATACACCAGAAAAGAGTAAACACTCCCCGCATAAAATGTCAAATATCCATAATTTTAAAAAGCTGACTGTTCAGAAAATCAGAAAACGGATGATTTAAGTGAACATACACCAAATCACAATTTTGCTGAACATATTAACATTTTTCTAAATGTTTCCAGAGCTATATGTACATATGCAATCTACTCCTACAGAGCCTGTAACGTACGAGCATGGAACACCTACTACGCTCAAGTGATCATACCCTCACGAGCACCCAGATCAACTCTAGTCCCTGCTGCTGCTGCTAAACACAAAACTCAACTATGCAGATTTATGCTGCAGGTGGTGAACCAGAAGCTCCTAAAATATATTTATCATAAAAGGGTGAGTTCCCGAAAGAACTCAGTAAGGGTTGAGGTAAGGTTAACGATTTAAAAGAAGTCCCCTGCAAAAACACGTTAGTATACAGAATCCTGCAAAAAGGGTCAGCATACAGAGTACTACACAGATGATACATATCGTTATGCACTAAGTGCACAATGTACAGACTCATATCCGGATGTCATGCAGGACAATGTGATGAACAGAAACCTGCAAAACAAAGTCAGAACAATTCATATATTATCAGAATAATCTATAACATCATCGTGCACAAAGTTCATAATGAACATAATCATATTCCGATGTCCCGCAGGCCACCACATTCAGATTCCTGCATATAAAGATCAGATTACATACAAAAAATAGATACAGAATATTCACGTCTGATTGGAATGGAATAAGAACAGAGACAACGGCCCCCCGGAGACCGAGCCAAAGCACAATACATTCGGGGGTCAGAATAGAACAGAAGCATGGTATACCAGCTGAAGGGTGTACATCCCATATCAGAAAACCATCATAATCGGATCACTGATCATAAATTGATCAGAGCAGAAATAAATAACATACAGAATCGGATCGCTGATCATAATTGATCAGAGTCAGACAGAATCATATAGGTGATCACAAAGTGATCACAGGAATTCCCAATCATCCGATTAGGTCTTCGCGTGAAACCTGCACACCGTTAACCTTACGATATAACTAGTTCCGATGGTCACCGGGAACCACCTTCGCGCCCGAGACTAGCTTCAACTAACCCAAATAGCATATAAAGCACTTCCAGAATGCATATTCAAGAGAGTTGAGCCCTTACCAGATATTTCCTTAAGCCAAGCAAAAATCTGAAGAAAATCCCGCAGAACCTTACAGCTGACTTTTCCTGACTCCTAACAACCAATGTTAACACTAATCAATCACACAATCCAAAAATAAATATAATTCCCTCATTTCAAATTTTCACTTTCTAACACTTACTCAATTTTCTCATTTTTGCCACTTATTCCAAAAAATGACAATTCACCCCAAATCTTTCTCATTCTTTCATTTTCATCAAATAACATTCATTTAAACCACAACTTATCAAATATCAACATTTATCCTTCAACTTTTCCTCTCTTAACAATTCAGCCCCCAACTTCTAAATTGAGCAAAACTTGTCAAATTTCAACACAACTTCACTTACTCACAAAGTACCTTACTTTAGCACAATTCATGCTCAAACATCTAACTTCCAACAACAAATTCCTAACCTTAAACCCTTGTTCAATTTCGGCCCAACATACTAAAACATGCCATATTTTACTTCTTTCCCAAGCTATCATCAAATTATGGCTCAAACCATCCCAAAACCACAAAGCAAACACATTTCATACAATAATCACCAACTTCATTTTCTCCCCTTCAAATTCAGCCCCAACATGATCCTCATTAATAGATATTTTCCCCATACTTTCAACCTTGATTTATGAGCTTAGAAACATCACTAAATCACTATAATTAACTCCCAAACATTCAACCAACAACTTCCAAAGTTCTTGGGTAAAATCGGCCAACATTCAACATGCACAAGGGTGATGATTTCAAACTAACTCCAAGCATTAGAGTTGCTCCTAAAAAACCCAAGAACACTTATTAATCATCACTTTAAGTTTCCCCAAAAAATTGGTCATGAACCCTAGCCTTCAATTCACACTTTTTCCAACCAATCATGAAGAAAGAGTGTAGGGGAGCTTCTCACTACACCAAAAAAACTCCAAATTCAAGGTTACCTCAAGAAATTGGTGAAGAAATTAATGAAGAACTTCATCCAACAACCTCCACAAAATCGGCCTTCATGGGAAAGGAGAAGAAATAAATTTCCAACACTTCTAATCTTAGTTCCTAGGTAAATTACTCAAGGAAACTAGATTACCTTCTAATTTGATGAAGCTAACAAGGAGATTTGGTGGAGAAAATTGAAGAACACTATGGGAGAGAAGAGAGAGTTTTAGGCGATGGAGAGGGAGTAGAGAGAGATGAAATTTTGTGTTATGATATAACTTACTTACTCCATCCTTATCCTATTTCACTACTACCTCACATATTTTATTTACCTTTATTTACTAACCATAACCAAATATTCACTTTTTACCTCACTTTAATTACTAACTCATACTACATATTTATTTACTAACTAATTCTTACTACCACACATTTTTTTACACTTTATCTTAGTCACTTACTAAGTGACATGTGTTTCCCACTAACTTATTTTAATCTTATACTATTCTTACCATAACTCATTCCTACCTTAACCAATTAATCATTAACTTAACCTTAATCAAAATCTCACCTTAAAAAATTTTATCCTCGAATTACTCTTAATTCACCAGAATGACCATTTTGTCCCTGAGATTTAATTTCGATAAAATTACCTGGGATTCACATACCAACACCAAATTTTGAAATCCCGCACTGACTGTAACATCTGCCTTTTTCGTGATTCCGACAAAGAACTCGACGGCTCCGGTGATGGATCTCAGATTCTTGAAAAGAAGAAATATTAATTAAAGCAGAGAAGAGGATGCGAGATTGGAGCGAGGTGGCGAAGGAGTACTTGGTGTTGGGAAAGAGCTTTTGAGGAGAGGTTGAAGCTTCAGTGCCGCCGATCGCCGGTGAGGGTTGCATCATCGTGAAAAAATGAGGGCAGACAAAGCAGTTCCGTGTTTTGCGGCGAGGGACTTGCTCCAAATCCGTCTTTCCTCCTTCCTGCTGCTTCTATTTCCTTCTTTCTTTTTTTCTTAACCTATGCTAAAATGTGCCAATGAACACTGTATAGACACTATTTTAAAATTTAATGTGAAAGGCCGCGATAATCTAATAAATTTCTATATCAATTGAATTATTTTTTTAATCTGCTTAAACTGTCTGTGCATATATGTGTGTATATATATAATTAAAATAAATACATTTTTCAAAATTTTCTTTTAGGTATATGAAACAATTTATTAAAAAAATTGTACTAGTAATTTAGTTTGTTAAAAAAAACAATTATATTTTAGTTGAATATAATTAAACTAGCATTTAGTTTGATAAAAAATAAGTAGAATAATAAATCCTGACGAGTTTTATTATTTAAAGTTTTACATAAATTATTGCTTTTGAGAATTTGTCAAAACAATTACTAAAAAACTTCCTGAAACTACACGGAATAAATTATGAGATCTTTTTATAAAAGCAGGTGAATAAAAATTTACTAGATGAAAATGAGAGAGAACAAGTATTCAAATTTAGATAAAGTAATCATTTAAAAGAATAATAAAAGCAGAAGATGTTCAAAAAATAATAAAGGGAAACGAAACATACTAGCAGTAGTCTGTTGGTACTTGGTATGGCCAACAACCAGCAAAGGCTCTTCACTGAAGAATGAAACCTGTATTAACCGGTACAGGTTCAATGCTCAAAATTTTGCCAAATGGCATAATTTGGGGAAGCAGCTGCTAAAGCAGCTGCAGCTAGCAATTCCATAATAAGTTGTTTATGTAAAATTTTGTTTCATATACTTATATCTATCAAAAATTAAATCATTTGTTTTGACAGTTTTACAGTATTTCATCTATAATTTTTTTCATGAATGTTTAAATATTAAAAATAAAATATTTCATATGTGTATCATAATTTGAAATACAAATTTTTTGAATTTATTTTTTCTTAATTTTTTTTAACACTATTTCTTTTTTAAAAATTGAGTCAAACATTAAACCTTAAAACAGAAAAGTCAAATGGTTCAATTTTTTATGGACAGAGAGTATTTTTTGTTCAAGTGTACTGTCACGAATCGGACTAGACAAATACAATTTATAAGTCCGACTCACCCTCAAGTGTAAGATGTGCAATTGTAGTAGGATGAGTGGAATTGAACCCAAGAGATTGTAGTGAAAATTAATGATAACTAGCTAAATGCACTATTTTTATATTTTTATTTGGAATCGTCTTGATATGATGGAGTGGTAAACAATTCATAGCCCAATTAAATTAAATAGTAACAAGTACCTAAATGAGAATATGTGATAAACCTAGGCTAGTATGCAATGAGATTGATTTATTTTTGGTAAACTTCAATAACTAAAAGTTCCCTTGATTATTTAGGATTGATGATGCTATATGACATGCTTAGTTGAGATTAATGCAATGATGGAGGAGATTTGATAGAATTCAAACTCTAACTTACTAAGCTAGAGTTATCATCACCATTAATGATCAAATAGAATTTCTTCATCTGCACCATTAATAGAAGCCTTAAGTACACCAAATTATAGTCTCTTAATACTCTAAATTACTTTTTCAAATAATTCTAGAGTACTTAACAATTTCTCATGGTTAGTTCAATGAAATACTCTCTCAAGTATTTCATCAAACACTTGGTAGGTGTACAGAATTAGATAGCTCTTCTAATACTTCTACCTCTTCTTAAAGCTCAAGAAAATGTCACTCATCAAGCATAATCATCAACCAATCATATGTACATCATCTAGAAAACGTACAACTACCTAAACAATCAAAGAGATGATGAACTACTCTCTATTCATGCTCAACACGTTTTTCACAATTGAGATGAATATAAATGCAAATTAAGGAGAGTAGAGATAGAAATAAGCTTAGGAATGGTGTAGTAATCTTCAATCCTCCATAATAAAACTTGAATCCAAGTTAGAAAAATTAAAGATGAGGGGGAAAAGATCCTAAAACCCTAGGTATGAGTTTTGGAGAGGAAAATCGCCCTAAATTGCAGAATAGCCATTTTAGGGTTGGTGTTTTCGGGAGAAAAGAAAACTGTATTAAAAACAGAGACATGGGTTAGGCGATCACCTGAGGTTGTGCATCAACTTGCCTACTGGTCGCCTGGACTCCTGCCACTTTTGCTCTCTGGAGGCAGGCGACCACCTGCACTTGTGTGTCCGGTAGCCTGACCCTCGCCTGGCCTCCTGTCCATTTTGGTTTGAGCTCAGGTGATCGCCTGGCGTTGTGTACTGGGTCGCCTGGCTCCCTGTCCATCTTCCTCTTAAGGTCCACGCGACCGCCTGACTTGTGAGATTCAGTCGCCTGGACTTCACCTGAAGCTATTCTCCACCATTTTCCTTGAACTTCTTCCAAGTTTGCATTTTAGTCCTCCATTTGTTTTTCATTGCGTTTTTACGTCATGATTCCTCCCTTTTGGCTCCTGACATGGAATATCTGCAAAAATACACTTGCGCCCACACTAAGTACTACCAAAACTTCAATAATAGCATGTGTATGGAGGTAAAAATATATCAATAATGCACAATTATCACACCCTCAAACTTAGATATTTGCTAGTCCCTAGAAATTACACTATCTATATGCAACTACACACCTACATGCATGATACTATCTAAATGCAAGGAAGCTAATATATACATAAACTACAACTCCACGCTAAGTATATCACGAACCAAAATTTCTTGTCAATAACTCAGGACGCAAAACCAATAGTTTATAAAACTTTTCTTTAGATGCTACAACCGGAGGATCACTTCCTTAGTGTTTACTCTTGCAATTTAAGAGAAAGAGTGTGCAGTGTATGATGTGATCTTACTAAGTATCTTCAATCCATAGGCTTGCAAGCGAACCAAAAATCCTCTACTCATTCTTCCCAAAGGAAAAGATTGCAAGTCTTACCAGTCGGGTGGTCTTTCATTCAGGTTGTAATGAGGCCTGGCTTGGTGAGGAAAGATGTCCGTTGAAAGCTTTCTTTAAGTGTAGCTTATTGAAACTACTTGAGTTCACAAGTATATGGGCACTAAAAATAGACAATAATCACAAACTCATACCCAACTTGCATCTTTTGTAAGCTTTACACTTTTTTCACAAAATTTGCACTCTTCAACCATTGTGACAATCCTGACATAAAAAAAAAACACAAGTGCCTTTTTTCTTGATTTCACACATTTTTTCTTTGTTTTTCATTTCACTTTTCATTTTTTCATTTTAGACACATATTTTTCAAGAATTGTCATTTTTTCACTCACATAGCACAACAATGTGTAATACCGCCAAACTTAGAGTTTGAACACACCATAAACAAATTCCATACCTATGTCCAGAATAAAATACTCAAGAAGTTTCAGGGATGAAAGATAATAATAAAGAATGAATATGGCTCAAAACGTGGGTAATCAAAGAATCTGGATTAAGGCTTAAAATGGGTATCTAATGGAAATAATGTACAAGTTGGCTATTTAGTCAGCTGGCTCATCCTAATTTTCCACCATCTTCCCGGCTCAACACACAACATATGTAGATTTATAAAAGTTCCAAGAAAGCAAGTTCTAGCTCTGATACTTAGCACGATAGTCTCATGAAAGAATGATTCACAAAATTCCAAACATACAAAGAATTAAGCTCAAAATCTCACATGGTTTAAATCTCCAATCATAACATCAAAAACAATCTTTCATATGCTACTGGGTTTACCCTGAATCATCAACAACACATTTTCAATCGCAAAGGTACGTGAATGATGAGTTGGTTTCCTAAATATGCTCATGCAACTATTCTAAAAACAATAATTTTTATTATTATTATTTTATTATTATTATTATTATTTTTTATTTTTATTTTTAAACAAAAGGTGCAACTAAACCAAGACATATGAAATGCACTATCACTACTAAGGCTCAAGTACAGAAATTGTCTTAAGGTAATCATCCTCACCATCACAACCTTACATCAATATACATGCAAAGTACGAATACCCCCTCAAACTTAAAATCCACAGTGTCCTCAATGGAGAAAGGTACAAGGTAGGTGAAAAAAAGTGAGTCATACCTGGAGCCAAGTTAGGCCCCCTCAAGTTTCCATGTCCTTGCCACTAGTGGTAGGGTGAGAGAAGGAAGATGATGCTCCATCCAACCGTGTGTTGATACGGGCCATAAGGGTATGTGTTTGCTGGTGATTTGCCGCATCTGCATCAAGTCGAGTCTGAAAAAGTTGACACTCCTCTCTATCTGCATCCAAGCGGGCATGAAGCGCCTATTATGCAGCCGCATCTTGAGTCACGAAGGAAGAAGGGTAATTTTTTTTTTCCCTGAGTTGTGTATTGGCTCGCCTAGAACTCGCCCAGGCTCCTGCCACTTTTCATTTTTTGGTTCAGGCGATCGCCTCACTTGTACATTGTCTCGCCTGGAACTCGCTAGGCTCCAGGAAATTCATGAATTAAATCATGAATTTCAGGCGCTCGCGTGCTATTGTGCATCAACTCGCCAGAGTCTTGCCTGAACTCCTGGCCACCCTTTGATACCTCTTCCTTCTTGAAAGATATCCCCCTAAACATCAAACACAAAATATCCCTCAATCAAAATGCGTTCCACAAGATATTGAATCTAAAAATCCTCAAAAGTAAATAAACAAATTCAAATGCAAGAAAAGAAACGGAATTTTTTTTTCTGGAAACCGCTTGAGTTTTTGCCCCAAGCAAGGTGCCCTTCTCATTTTTCATTATGGAGGATCAAATGGCTCTATGGTTGAGACAAGCTTCTTGAATCCATTGAGTGTACCAAGAGATTTGACCTTAAGCACATAAACTTGCTTCAAAGTGGTGATGAAGCCTTTCTTCTTCTTGGAGCCTCCCTTACTCTTTGAAGCTTCTCTTCATTTCATTGCTTCATTTACCATCCATGGTTTTCTTTCTCATCCGATGGTTAAAATTTCTTTGATTCCTCCGGAATGATTTTGGACTCAGGGCTATTAATACACATGGCTCCAAGTTGACCATCCACTAACTTGATGTTGTAGAACTCATCATTATCAATAGCCAATTTCTTGGTTCGGTAGAGGTTGAAAGACAATTCTTCATTATTTCCAGTAGCTAAAAATGGCCTTCCGAGTATGATAGGAAGATCTTTATCCTCTTCCATATCCAACACCACAAAATCTGCCGGAAAGTAAAAATTTCCAGCTTTAACCAATACATCTTCAAGGATGCCACGTGGATAGGTGAGAGAATGATCCTCCAATTGAAGACATATATTGGAATGCTTGATGCTTCCAAGACCGATCTTCCTACAAATGGACAAAGGCATCAAGTTAATGCTAGCACCCAAATCACATAAAGCTTTATTGAAATGACAAGAACCAATATCGAGAGGAATACTGAAACTCCCTGGGTCATTTCCTTTTTTTGGAAGTTTCTTTTGAATGATGGCACTTGCTTCTTCCCTCATACATACTACCTCATTTTCTTGCAATTTCTTCTTCTTAGAAAGAAGCTCTTTTAAGAATTTGGCATATGTTGGCATGCTTGTGATGGCTTCAAAGAATGGAATGTTAATCTCCAATTTCTTGAAGACTTCAAATATCTTGGAGGTTTGAACTTCTTGTTTCTTCTTTTTAAGACTTTGAGGGTATGGAATGGGGGTTATATATAATCGAACCTTTTCTTCCTCAATAGGTGGTGGAGTCACTTCCTCTTCAATTCCTTGAACATTTTTCTCTTTAAGTACTTCATGGTTTTCTTCCTCCTTCTCTTGATTGATCTTTAGAGGGCCATTTTCTCTAAGTGGCTCTCTTGGTTGAGTGACCACGTCTCTTTTACTTCTCAACATGATGGCTTGACATTTAGCTCTTGGATTGATGGTGTCACTTGGAATGTTTTCTATTTTTGAAGAGATTTGACATTGTTGGCTAGTTATCCCACTTGAAGTTTAATGTTTCTCACTTGTGCACCAAGATTTGCCATTTGACCTCATTGACTCTTGTTGAACTCGGTTTGATGTTTCATGAAGGTAACAAGTGTGTCTTCCAAAATACAATTCTTCTCTTGAGATTGGGAGGTTTCACCTCATTGCCGATAAGGGCCTATATTTGGTTGCAAGGTACCATTGGGAATTCCATAATTAAGGCCTTCTTGCCTAGCCCTTTGATAGTTGTTGTAAGCTTCCTCTTGCCTTGGCAGGTAGTCGTTGCTCTAATAATTAGAAAATTTTGCATCTTCAAGCACCACATAGCATTCATCTTCTTCTTCGACTCTCATAGGTTCTTTCGGTTTGGCAACTGCGCTCTCAACTGATTTAGCTAGCTTGGAAAATTGATTAGAGAGTGCATTAATTTTTGCACTATAGCTCACATCTAGATCAACTTCATATAACCGTTTTCCCTAAACTCTAGAGCTTGAGCTTGCTTCTCTTGTCTTCACCGGTTCTATTTCCTTTGCCACCTTGTTCAAAATGTTGAGACATTATGTTGCTCCCTTATCTCGAGACCTACCACTGCTGGTTGCATTTAGAAGCCTTTTCTCGATGGAATTTAAACCTTCATAGAAGAGGTTCACTTGGTGGCCCGGTGTAGATCCTTGCCCCGGGAGCAACTTGAGCAAATTCTCAAAACGGTTTCAAGTCTCATCCAGACTTTCATTTGGCTTTTGGTAGAACATGAAAATCTCACTTTGAATCTCTAGTGCTTTTTCTGATGGGAAAAATTTATCCATGAAAGCACTATGAATATCTTTCCAAGTGCGGATTGCCCGTGCATTGAGGTTCTTGTACCAAAGCTTGGCTTCTCCCAATAGTGATAATGAGAAAAGTCTCATCCTCACATCTTCTTCTGACCCTTCT
>JBBYHH010102379.1:0-14946 GCA_038382905.1 Daphne laureola
CCGTTGACATTTGAACTCATACAACACAATGTTCCTATTAGACCATAAGAACCAAATAGTCACGGTGAGATGAAGTAACACACCTGGGTCCTATGCAAAGATAGATCGAACACCCTCCTTCCAGTTATCAGTTTTCCAAACACACAAAGTCATATCAAAATGAAGTAGTGGCCAAAGATGTCTCGCAAAGGGGCACTCCCATGCCATATGGAAAACTGACTCAAGGCCTTCCCCGCCGATTGGACACTTTGCTCATTAGGGATACCATGAGATGGAAGATTATCTCAGGTGGCAAGCAAATCCGCACAAAAGCCACAAAATAGTATATGTACCCACAACGGGAGTTTAAGTTGATACATCCATTTTTAGAATTATGTACCCTAACAAGAGTCAGTCCTGTATAATAGTCCCTCCATCCCATTAAATTACCCACACTTTGAATAACACACATATTAACAAGCCGTGTTGACTAGGAGGAAGATTACAAAAATCCGCCAACCCTACTGTCCCCACTCTTATCTCTCTTGCTCTGAAATAGCTTCAAATTCGCCTCTCTATTTCTTCCTCCTTCACTTCAATCCAGAAATCTTCCTACCAATTAAATTTCTCATCGTTCTACTTCGATTCGGCGTTTCCTATTGATGAGAATGGATGACGAAGTGTCTAAGGATTTTACCCCACCCTTATCTCTCCGTGCACAACATCAGATCTCTAGAGGTTTGGCGATGAGTAGATCTCGACGACACTAAAACGGTAAAGGGTTCGCCACAGGCCACCATAGGCATCATCACAGAGCTTGTCAACTCAATTCATAAGTGGAAATAAGGGATTATGGGGTGGCTCACTAGTTTGTGTTTTGCCTTCTCAATTTGATTCAATTGATTTTGGGTTCAAAATGGATTTGTTGTTTTGTAAGAGTTGTGCCCCTAATCCAATCGGGTTTAGGGCACCAACATGATTATCTAATACTCTCTTTGTCCCAAAAAGATTTGAACATTCCATTTTCAGCATTTAATCTATAATTTTTTTTCTTCAACATTTTTATGTAAAAAAACTAAATAATTTATATGCAAATGATAATTTAACGTTTCTAGTTTCTAAATGGGAAAATGACCCCAAATGCCATCAACGTTTTGGTAAAGTCCTCTTTTTACCACTATTTTATTTTCCGGTCTTTTTTTGCCATTGTATTAAGTTTCTCGTTCTCTCGTAACCACTAATCTTCTTTAATGGACCATTTTTACCATTGAAACCGTTAACAGATGGAATATTCTTGGGATATTCCGTAACGGTTTATATCTTAATGTTCATTTTGACCCCGAACTTTTTAAAATGAAAAGAAATTGACCCTAAGTTTATAAAATTTACAATTTAAGACCTCACCTCATCCCACCGCCTATGGATTATTTCGGCCGCCACCTCCCCCTCCACGTGACCCGTTCCCACCTCTGTAAGATCTACTTTTTCCTCTCCTTCAGCCGCTTCGAGTTGGTCCCTTCGAAACACCTGATTGTAATCGATTGCCACGTCGAAATAGGGGAAAACATAGGAGGAGATGACGATTTGGATTCTGATTCAGATTCTGCTGCCGCTAGCCATTACATGGCGGACCTGACGATGGATTTTCTGATGAGTGGTGTTCTAGATCCGCAATGCCCTCGGTGACCAAATCTCCCTGATGTCGATGTTATTGGCTTGCTGCCGGAGCGTGGAGGACACTGACGCGTTGATGACTATCGCTCCAAAGAACAGGGACGCGTTTCCAGAGATTAATGAATTAATTAATTAGTTAGGAGATTAATGAATGGATTAAATAGGAGATTAAAATTGTTCTAAGGTGAGCTCATCGTGGATGAAGATGAAAAATTGTTTAAAATTTGGGTGAATTTATCAATTTTTAGAAATGTTAGGGTTTAGTTTCATATTAATTTAATGAAAGTGGTAAACAGGGTCCAGGAACCATGACGGTAGTGGTAATAAAGGACCAGGAAAAAAAGTGACAAAAAGGGGACTTCACCCAAACGTTAATGGCATTTGGGGTCCTTTTCCCTTTCTAAATATAAATTTTTTAAATTTTTTTAGCAAGTTTTTCCTAATAATAATTTGAGCCAAACATAACATCAAAAGTCAAGTGCTGGAAACAATTTGGGACAGAGGTAGTAATATATAGATAACATATATTAAGGCATTATTAAGATGTTTATGTTTAATTCATGCGCTAGAATAATAAGCATAATAACATTAACCTTGGAATATAAGATGTTCCTAAACAATCTCTAGTCAAGCATTATAATGAACTAACGAGTTGTTATAATGTGCACGAGACTAGCATAAGGGAGGAATTCATGGGATAATTCCGACCTATGATTACATGATAGAGTGTTCATATAGATGGATTGACCCACGTGAGATCATTATGTGAATTGTAGCATTTATAACACAAGTGTATCTCACTAGTCATCGTGTTTGATGTTCTTTGAATTGAAGTAATGAAGATCCACTGATGTGAGTAGCTTATTCATATTCTACTGAGGACCACTTTTAACATAAGTGGAATAGGCTAGCTTCGGTAAGTTAGCAATACCGTTAAGTTGGACTGTCATTGACTAAGAAAGGATTCAACGCTATTTAGCTATAGGAGATATTCTCATGGCCACGGTTCAATGTTTAACAAGGATGATTGATTCCATGCCTCGGTTTAAACTGAATAATTTGTTTGAAGCAATACACTAAATACATTACAGACGATCATTACCTTAGAGGTGGTTATGTCGCTTTGATTGACTTTTTCATTAATTGGGTAGCTGTTATGTGTTGCTAGATACCACTCAGAGCTTGTAATTATGAATTAGATTCATAATTACTGCCAACATAACGAGAACATGTGGGGTCACATGCATAAATAAGAGTTTAGGAAGCATGGTGTAAAAAATGAAGAGAATTGAGCATTAAGTGACACTTTTAAAAGTTGGTTACTTATGTGTAAAAAAGAGAAAGTTTCAATCCTAGTCCTACTAGGATTGGGAGAGCATGGATGCCTATAAATAGGACCTTCCATTCTCCTCTATCAATGCTCATTCCAGAAACTGTTGAATCTCTGCCAGTTTTAGGACTTCCTGCAATTTTCTCTCTCTTTCTCTCTCCCCCCTATATTGCACCATTATCAGTATTTTGCTTCTGGAGATTTTTCCACTGCTAGCACAGTGTCAGAAAAGATTTCCTCCTACACCATCTTGGAGTTGGGGATCATCATGATAGATACTTGTGTGTGGATACACATAGAGAGTGGGGATTTCACCACTTAATTGTGACAGAAAGCACCGGTTTGAGGTGATTAATTTTAAACACTTGTTTTGTCCCGTTCTACATGGATCCTTGCGGCTGCGTTGTTTGAGACCCGGAATCTCTACTTGTTTTTGGAAGATTTGTAAGAAATTGTTGTGGGGATAAGTGGTTTTGGTTCACAGAATCGGGACGAGGGAAGGTCAGGTTTCCTGTATTTATGGGTTAGATTTGATTTTTTCACAGGTTGGAGTGGGATCGATGATTGGTGTCCATGGTGAAGGTGCTTGGATCGGTGCTGTTTTGATTATTCTTTAACTCACTAGAACTGAACATGAAGTTACGTTTGGTATTGTAAGATGATAAATGATGTTTTCCAATTAAAAATAAGTTTAAAAGAAGAGGAAAATGAGGGTAGTATAGTAAAACAATTGTGGAATCTTTTCCATAAAAAGAAACGTGGTTAATTTTCTGGGACAACCAAAAAAGGAAAGTGTGGTTAATTTTGTGGAACAGAGGGAGTATAACCTAAGCAAGACAGTAGGCATAATAGACATAAAACTTGCCATTATCGACCATACCTCAAGCAAAAACATCCACCAAACATCGACAATTGAGTGGAATGCCCTTAATGAGGACCGCATCCGTCGGGTGATAGAGTGCATCAATAAGAGGAGCCTTCTAAATGTCATAAGGCGATCAAATTACATTGGAAACAACAAGATCCTCATGCCCTAGTAACGAATGAGTGTGCAAGCCAAAATCATAGCTCAGTACCCACTTATCATGCCAGACCAAAAACCTGCTTTCTATTACCAATTTTTCAAACTCCTCTAACATGTAAGATCTCCTGACTAGCCATAAGGCCTTTCTAAACACGAGATTGATGACAATGAGGTGCGCATATGTTTTAATACATATTTACCCCAAAGTTTCACAAGTTATCCCCTCCTTCACCACTCTTCCAAAACTTGTTCTACCCCCATCCACCTCAGCACCATCGCCCCCATCTCACCCCACTTGAGACACCGCCTTAGACTGCTTAAGCCCGTTGAACCCCCACTATAAGTTTCTAGTAACTAACCTTTAGGGTAAATGTTAGTTTCCCATAATGTAATGACATTCATGTGATAGAGATGAATCTATATACTTCCACTCTCCCAAAAATAATGTTACATTTCTCTTTTTGGTTACTTTTTACATATTAATTTATCAAATCATTCTTACCTCTAAAGCTCAAGAAATAAAAACATTTATAATCAATACGAGTCTCTTACTTCTTCTAGTAATTTTTCTATCTATAATATGATTATTTTATTTTTATTCTTGATATATTTATCATCCTAGTTTGATTTTGTATTACTATTCTTCCTCAATTTCTGTGTTTGATTACAAATTTCAATATAAAAGGGATAAAATAGGAAAGTCAATATCAAAATTTTCTCATATTAATCTTCGTAGCAAGTCAAACTGTTGCATCACATTTGGAGTATATGGTTTATTTGTGTCATATGTGAAAAGTATTTGCATTAGTGTGAGAGTTTAGAAAATTATTTCTTTTAGGGGGGGGAGTGTTGAAATATGATTAATCCAAAGGAAAAGTAATATAGAAACCTTTCAAAGTACCTAAAGCAGCAAAACTAACAAATGAGAAGCCCCACACAAGGGGTAAACCAGCAAAGCAAACAAAGAAACTCCAACAGTTCAAATTAATAGTTACTAGTAAAAAAATAAAACATTGGCATCTCCACGGCTACATCTGTGTGCCTTAAGATGAACTAGTGAGAAGTGGAAGGGAGGGGTCATTGGGTAGTCCACTCCAGCAGTGCCAAACTTCTTATGAGGATTAGTGGGTCTCTTCCACACTCGATAACCTACTACATTGGAATGAGTATCATACCTACATCAGACAAGAGTAAAAAACACTTGGTCCAATTCAATCCCGAGGGCAGAGACTTCAGCTATCCTGGAAGGATCAAGTCCCGAACACCTACACAGGACCCTCTTTTCTAAATTCAAGGAGGAATATTCCTCACACCTGCCAATAGGCTAGAGCCCCTACATTCATATCTTCAAATAACGATCCTTCTTCATTCCCATTCTTGAACCCGCGGCCACCACCTCTTCAAACGCTAATTGACCACCACCGATTATCCAATCCATCCGCTTCACTTCCTTGGAGGAATCAAAGCACTCAAGATGGCTAGATTTCGACCATAAAGATGCAACAACGTACGTCAACTCATCTGCCAGGCCCGCACTCTCAAACCTGTAATAAGGCACGACAGAGCGGAGCAATGAGGGGACCAACAAGCGGCGAGTCAAGACCCTCTCGCCCAACCCATAGGCAGAGATGCCACTAATGCGTCGCATCAATATGGGGCATCCTAGAGGAGGCCGTGAACCAGTCGAGGTAACAAGCATCACCCATAGGCAAGATTGTCGGTGAGAAGCCGGTTGCTCGGACTAGGGAGACTTCACCAAGCAACGAGTGAGAGGAGACAAATCGACCTCAAGGAGATCACAAATCAGTGAAGAATCACGAAACGTAGGAGTAACAAATTGGGAAACGATCCCTTGAGGGGACTCGAGATTGGTGATAGAAGGCGGAGGCTAGATTCGGTACAAAGCCTTTACGAAGGAGGAGCTGAGAGAAAACCTAGGGTTTTCATATTTTTCATGTTGAATATGCAACTCTAGTTTCTAGTGATTTTAGTTTAGGCGTGAGTTTTTAGAGTTGAGAAAATTATTAAGTAACCGTGATAGCTTCTTCACATCACTAATACTAAAAACTAAGGGTAAACTCCATTTTAGGTCCCTTATCTTTAACACTTTTTCTAGTTTGGTTCCATTTTAAGAATTCGTCATATTTTAATCCTAAAGTTGTGGTTTTATTTCTTATTGTGGTCTTGCTGTTAATTTTTCTGTTATATATTCCGTTAGATTAATAACAATATATCAAATTGATCCCAAACTATCTCTTTTCTCTCTCCATGGCTCTAAATTTTAAAAAATGTATCAAAACACCCAACCAACTTTTATGCTTGGATTTGCATAGATAAAAAAATCTTCTTCACTAATTCTTGATATTAACAAAAAAAAAACATCCACGTTTCCTTCCTCTCTCCCTTGCCTTCATCATCCATGTTTCCTTCCTCTCCCGTAGTTCTCCTCGCCTCTTTTGATTCACATCCATCTCCACCGTTCGATCCACCTCCCAGCCATGGAGAACATGAACATGGCCTCCTCAAAACCCCTGACTTCACTCTGTCTTGCTCCGTCCTTCCAAGTTTGAGGGTTAGGAAATGGGTTGATGGCGGTTTCGTGATGATTCGAGAAGATAATGACCAGAAACAGTGCGATGGTAGACGAGGGATGGCTTGGCGGCTCGGGCAAAGCAGATTAGGGTAGAGATTAGGCTGGATTGGCAGCACATGAGAAGCAGATTATGTTCTACATCTATAGGTTTCTACAACTAGAGAGATGACGGGAAGAGCGAGAGAGAAATCTATGAGGGGGAGAGGGTAGAGATGTGAGGAACACCATTACTAGTAAAAATCCACAAACAAGAGCGTTTAGGGGCTAACAACAAGGGAAGAAATACAGGGCAGGCAGTGATTCATAGAATTTGAACAGGGTTCTAAGATCTTCAACTGCCTCCTTCTTCGTGAAGAACCTACCATCCTGGTGTAAGGAGACTGATCTTTGGAGGATTTTTTAAAAGAAGGGATGTCTAGTAGATGTTTTCATACCAAAGAAAACCACCAAAGCAGGGAAAAGGTTCAATTTTGTAAGGTTCAACTGCGTCGATGATGTAACTCGAAAAGAAAAAGAACTCGATGGTCTATGGTTGGATTCCTACCGCTTAAAGGTAAACGTAGCAAAACACCAAGAGGAGAAAGCTGACCTCCACTGTAAAATCAAGTTAGCTACATTGAAAGAAGCCACAAACCATAGAATTGACAACAAATCTTATGCGGATGCTACAAATATCTGGATTTGAAAGGATACAAAAAATACAGAAGTCCAAGTGGAAAGCAAGAAGAAAACAGAACTCCCACCAAAAGGAGCAAACCTGAATTTCAAACCTTGCTCCAGAGAGATCAACTGGCTTAAAAGTTGCATTTTTTGGGATGTGAAGAACTTAACTCCACTACTCAACATACTCAACATCCCCGATGATGAAGGACTGGGCCATCTTGTTATAAAATATCTTGGAGGTTTGAGAATTTTATTCGAATGTAACTCAGAAACTTCCTCAATTCAAATCCTAAAATCCAAAGAAACATGGTTTTCTACATGGTTCACGAAGGCTTGAACTTGGGCAGACGATCTAGGCAATCCGAGAAGAATTGTTTGGCTCAACATAGTGGGAGTCCCGATAGAAATCTGGACGGAAGCAACCTGCAAACGTATCGCAAAGGAATGAGGAACTCCACTAATGGGAAAAGGAATTAACATCCATAACCTCCATTTAAACTGTGGACAAATTTTCATCCTCACAACGCAAATGGACATGATCAACTCCTCCTTTCAGATTCAAGTTGGAGAAAGGATGGCAAAAATAAGAGTTATAGAAGACCTAGACAACTCCATCAAATTCAATCCTTCAAACAATATTGATTCATCGTCAAATGGGAGCTCTGACTCGGAATCAGAGAGAGGAGACGAGTCGGTGAACCAGGTCTCTGACTCGGATGACTCGGATGCCGCACCACTCTCAAGGCGTCCGTACGGTGACCCTCCCCTGACACGGAAAAGTTGCCTTTTGGAAATCGCATCCGGATAAAAAACATGCAAAGAAGGAACTGACAACTCGCCACCTTCTCTGCGCAAAGAGAACTACAGAAGCCTCCATAACAGTAACATGCATGTCTAACAAAGACCTTCTCTCACAAATACAATATCAGGTAATGGGCCAATTAAAATATTCTTCAAAGGCCCAGTGGATGGCTGATTAAACAATATTTCTCAACAGGGCCCAAGAATGGGCCAAATTTCACCTTCTGGACAATCTTTTGTCACATGCTTTGTCTCTTTTGACCCAAATTTAGCTCCAATCTCCACACAAGATTTACAACAGCTCACACAAGAATTTGAAGCCACGCTCTCTCATACTGAGCTTTACAGACCACCTCAAGCTCGCAATCGAAATTACCACACTCTTCCTTTGGGGATGAAAGAATCCAGAATGGGGAGGAAATTCAATAGAAGACCATTGATGAAAGCATATTATATTTTTTTTTTTACCTCACCATTTGAGCTTAATTATGATTATAAATGTTGGTTTTTATACATTTTTTGTGCTAAAATCATGTAGGTACTTCAAGTGCCAAGTTTGAAACAAAATGGATTAAATGCAATAAATTTTGAAGCTTTTGGGCTAAAGTGAAAGAAGGAGAAAAGCTAAAGGGCAAGCTGTAAAAGAAACAAGAAGATGGGTTTTTTTGGAAACAAATACAAAGTTGAATGGTGGATTTAGCGTTGAGCCCAAAAGTTAAATGAAAAGCAGATCTGACGTATTCTTCTTCCTCTTCGTCGCGCAGCAGCAGCAGAGGCGGACCAGATTTCACAGCCAGCCTTGGCTGGCTCCATCCAACCTCCACCGTCGCACCTCACCCGCCGTCCAGCCACCTCCGAATCATCGCCACGCCGCCGTAGCTGCTCGTCCTCCGGCCAGCTGTTCCAACATCAACGGCAGCAGCTGGGTTTCACGAGAAACCCTCAGCTGCTGCCCGATTCACCACCAACAGCAGCCCAACTCGCCTCCCATGTCGCCGGAGTTCTGCCAGCTCGACCTCTGACCGCCGGAGAACGAACCCAGCAGCTCATGCTCCTTCTCCGGCCATTCTCCAGCTCGTTCTTGCTCATCTCGGATCTCGGTTGATTTTAAACTTCAATTTCAGATTGGTGTTTGTTTAATTTAGTTTCTAACTACCGTTACATCTTTAATTATTATTGATTTGTGAATTAATTGTGTGAATTCTTGTTAGGTTAGTGTAGAACAAATCGGACCGTCTCGGGTTTGGGTTTTTGCGGATTGAAATATTCTAAACTTGCTACGTATGAAAAATTATAGATTTTAGATTGCTCAATTGATAGATAAATTTTGTCATTTATATGAATTTATGGTACCACATATTAATGTTTATTTGGTGTTCGACAAGTATTTTAGAATGCTCGTCGAACGTAGGCCACGAGTTGAGCACGAGTTTCCCGCTTCGATTGAAAAATTCGGAAGGGTTATTTAGGAAAATAAGGTTTGTTCATAATGATCTTTACCTTGGTGCAAGACAAGAAATTGTTCTTGATCGAGGTAGAAGAATAAGTTTCGTGACTTGAGAAAGCCGGAACTGTCATTTGAATCTTCTCCTCGTTTATCTATTATTTTTCATCGTTGTTATTGATGTGTATTTGTTACTATGAGCTTGTTTCATGCTTAATTATGGTGTGTGTCCGGATTAGAGATTTCACGTGCACATGCTCACATGGTGCTCGGGAACAAGCACGAAAGCGATCTTCCTGAGTTTTGGCCAAAAAACAAGTTCGAGTAGATTTGTCATAGCTACTTAGGAATTTATGGTTTGCACTTAAAGCTCTCTCGTTGGTGAGAGACGAGAGATCGATCTCGACCATGATGGGTGTCGAATCCGTCAAAAATAAATTCCTACTCCTGCAAAACAATTACTTGTAGATAGTGATGAGTAAGGTCGTACTTCACAGGGACTAGCCGAATTATCAAATCTGAATTTTAAAAAAGAAAAATAAAATTGGGGGATTTGTTTCTAAGATCATGCAAGGAAAGAAATAGCAACAAGTTTAGTGAAAAAATATCAATGAGCAAAATGTCAGCCAAGATATATCTCAGTATTGATTCATGTAAATTGATCCTTGAATATCAAAGATGTAAATCCTCTTCTTCAAATAATTTGGTTATGAATATTAACAAGCTCTAATATTCTACCATCCCTTAAGTTGTATTTAAAAGGAACAATCTCTCCAATTAAACTTTATTTCACAATTAACTCTAAACAAGCTCTTAGGATTTAAATTGAAAATAACATTAAGAACTAGAAATGTGATCAATTTTACCTAACAATACGCAAGCTTGATTATTTAAAGTGGATTAAATATTTCCATTAACAAGCACTACGACGATATATTGCATCAAGTGTGTCAAGTTTGCCTCTTTACTGATCCAAAAAGCTATATCCATTCAATCAAAACATGACGTTAATATTTTAATCAAACATAATCTCAAGAATTGTGGAGAATACTCAAATACTTGATAGAAAAAATATTAAGAACAAAATTCTTACAATTTAATCATGAATCAAACCTTGATAATCTTACCTAGAAAAAAAAAATAGCCACACATGGCCATAATCGATAAAATAAAAATCTTAAGAAAAAAAAAGAAGCCAGTGAGTCAGACGCTTGAACTATTGTGTAGCTCTAATAGTGTAGCTCTCTCTTGGCCGAAACTACTATAGTATTTATAATAATTTTAGCTTTAAACTAGAAAATAAAGGAATCATAAGTATATTAAAATTTTGCCTCCGAAGTCCACCGCCTATGTCTTTCTCATTATAGTCAAATTTTCTCCATAGTCTAAAAGTTGACATAGATTTGCATTCTAGCTTCGAATTTTGCATTTATCCGTTTTCATCGCCCGGAAATAAATAAGGAAATAAATTCAATCATTTTAATATCAATCCAATAATAAATGAAGGAAATTGACATAAAAATATATAGATAAAATTAGCTCTATCAGACCATCTTGTAGGTAACCGACTTGAGATAAGTCGGTAACTCTTGAATCTATTTCCTCTAGTAACATATAAATGCTTTTTTTGATATTCATGAAGCATTTGCCTCGATGCCAGAGGTGGTTATCTATTTATTTTTATGTATTAGGTTAGTTTAGTAGGTAAGGTAGCGTAATCTAGTTATTTAGCATTTCACACATCTAGTCCCTGTGGATTCGACCCTTACTCATCGAGTGCTACACTCGACCCGTTCAATTGCGGGTATGTAAGGTTTTGTTTGCCTGAGGCATCGGTTTGCAGAGGAGGAGGCGGGGATCTCCTAGGCGGAAACCGGCGAGGTTGGTCGTGGTGGTTGTGCTACGGATGGAGGCTCGGTTGAGGAGAAAGTTCCGGGTCGGGTCGACGCACCTGGGAGGAGCGATATTGGCGGTGGAGTGGCGGTCCGGCGGTGGTTGGCGGTGGTAAGTGGTGGTCCGGCGGGTTCGGTGAGTTTAAGTGAACTTTGAAAACTTTTGGGTAGAATTGTTAAGTTTATAATTGTTTGGGGTGATTATTTTCTTAAGTTATAAAAATTATGGTGCAAATAGATTTTTAAAATAAATTACAATAATTATAATTATAATTTTTCCAGAAAATCTGTTACGGGACCTGAGTAGTACAAAAACTTAAAATGGATCTATGATAGTACAATAATTTAAGTTAAGGGACTATGAGTGCACTTTACCGTTAAAAGTGTAATGACGATATTTTATTAAATGTGTAATTAGATTGTATTTTTAGCCTATTTGCGTAAAAATAGTCTAATTAACGGTAAATTTGACTGTCTAACAGACGAAAAGACTAAAATATGATAGAAAACCATAACTCTAGGACAAGAATAAAACGAATTCTTAAAACAAGTTCAAAATAGAACACTTGTTAAAGATAAGAGACTGAAAATGGATTTTACTCTAAAAACTACTCCCTCCGTCCATTTTTAATAGTTACGTTTATTTTTCAGTAGTTAATCTATATATTGTTTTCTTCTATATTTTGATATATAAAGTTAAGTAACATATATACATAAGATAAATCAATGTGTCTAATTTCTAAAAATATGTTTTTCAAATTTTTTTGATAAACTTATTTCTAGTAAAAAATTGACTCAAACAAAAATTTGAAAGTCAAACGTAACTATTAAATAGGGACGAAGAGAGTAATTTAGTTTCCAATAACAGTTTTAACCTCTACCGCCAAAGACTTTTCAAAATGATACTCCCTCATTTCTCAAAATATTGTATCGTTTGGCTTTACTATCTCAAAGTTTAATATTTGACTCAATTTATAATAAAGATAAATTATATAAAAAATTTAAGAAAAAATATGTTTAACAAATTTGGATATCAAATAATGGTTTTCAAATGAATTTTCTAGTTTTCAATATCTAAAAATATATTAAAAAAAATCATAAATTAAATACAGTGAAACTGTCAAAATAAATGATACAATCTTTTAAAGACGGATGGAGTATTATGTTGTCCACACTCCACCCGAAAAGGAATAGTCATATCGTTGCAAAATCGATATGAATTTTAGTAATCCTTAATAGTGCAGATACGAGATAAAAAACACAAATAAACCTTTTAATTTTGGTAGAAGGTTCGATTTTACCACTCATGTATACTTAGTGGCTTGATTTTGCCACTAAACTATCTTTGAGCATTTTTTTGCCACTAGCGTTACCAAATGAGTTTGCATTTACCATCGGCGTTATATATTTTGTAATAACTACAAATTTTACCCCAAATATTATAATTTTACAAATCCACCTAACTTCTTCTCCCAACTTCATCATTCGCTCTGTTTCTATAAGCTACACCTGCAATTAGCCACGAATTCAAGAAGACTTTCTCTGCTTCTCGCATCATAAATCAAAAGAGAGTTTAGATTGATGAAATTCTTCGATTTTGTTCTTCTTTCGTGAGCTCTCGGCTGCGCATGGTGGTGTTCTTCATGTTCGACATGCTGAGCTATTGTGCCAGTTTCTCTTGTTGGTTCATATACTCCCTCCGTCTGCAAAAGATTACATTATTTGTTTTGATAATTTTATACTCCCTCTGTCCAAAAAATAATAAAATGTTTGACTTTTGATATCCATTTGACTTCAATTTATCTACATTATTCTGAAGTAGAAAAATTATAAATAAAATATGTTTGTAAAATAGACACATGAAATTTTTATTTTTATACAAAAGTCTTAAATTTATATTTCAAAATGATTGGAAAAAAAAATCATAGATTAAATATTAAAAATAAATATTTCATTACTTTTGGGACAGAGGGAGTAGTAATTAATCTATAATTTATTTTCTTTTATTTCTAGACATTGAAAACTGAAAAATTCTTATGTGAATCATAATTTGATCATTAAATTTTCTAAATATGTTTTTTTTTTACCCTTTTTTTTTAAATTTTTTTATCTTTATTAAAAATTGAGTCAAATATTGAACTTTGAAACAATAAAGTCAAATGATATAATTTTTAGTGGACGAATGAAATATTAAATTGATCCAAGCTTTTGTTGAAAGGTGAAGGGGGAGTGGAGATAAATCTGGATAGAGAGATGGTCAATTTGTAAATTTTGAAAAAATTAAGAGTTAATTTGTTAGTTTTTAAAAATTTGGGATCAAATTGACTATTAGAAAGTTGTTTTTTAATGGAATATAACGGAGTATTGCATCTACTAACGGACGGAGTGGTAAAATTATCCCCGAAATAAACTTTAGTGGCAAACGCTCTCCCGTTTTAAAATGTTAGTGATAAATAAATGCTCAAAAATTATTGAGTGGCAAAATCGAGCAACCAGGTATAGATGAATGGCAAAATCGAACCTTCTACCTTTAACTTTTAAGTTTGTCACGAATCGGTCACTAAGCTTTTTATCCAACCGAATAAAGCACTAAACTTTTATAATTGTACCAATTTAACCACTGGGTCTGGATTTCGATGATTTTTCACACGGAAGAATGACACAAATTGAGCGAAAACTTCAACAGAAAGTGTTTCTAAGTGTCCAATTAAAAAAACACGTTAAACGAATACCACCGAGAAAGTCAGACGCGATTAAAATAATGAAAAATGACATAATATTCTCTTTACGCAAGTGTATTTTTTTTTAATTTGAATAATTAGACATTTTAAGTTTAACTTTATGCTCAATTCGCGTTATTTTTTCGTCCGAAACATCATCAGAAATGAAACGCTATGGTTAAATTGGTATAATTTTGAAAATTCAGTGATTTATTCGTCTAAATAAAAATTTTAATGACCGATTCGTGAACAATTACTGCAAGTTAGTTGGATGGCCTTTAGGATTGGGACACCTAGCGGATTATAAGTAGGTGAAAGTGCGGATTATAAGTAGGTGAAAGTGCGGATTATAAGTAGGTGAAAGTGCATCATTCATGTTAGAATCTGGGATTCAGATATCTCAGCCGTGAACGGTGCTCTCCGTAATCATTGTTACGCAAGACTAAATTCAACTCCTACAATTTTGGTATAATGATCGGCTCTCATACATCTGAATATTGATTGACCCAAAATGCATGCGTTTCTTCACGAAAGGAAAATAAAAGAAAAAGACATTGTAAATCATGATAAGAGAGTGTCAACCTTTGATGGTTCTTCATGTATCTGACATATTAAATTTGCTTATCCACAGTACTGCCTTGACTTATACGTGCAGTGGGGCATGTCATTTGGAGGTATGATTACATGAATTCTATTAAGATCTGCTGGAAATAAGTTCCGGAGGTTACAAATACCCAAATACACGAGAGCTATTTCTTGTGGGGTAAAATTATAATATGTATTTTTGTTATAAAATTTTAATAATAAAATTTTATTTTACTCACAC
>JBBYHH010102489.1:0-14946 GCA_038382905.1 Daphne laureola
ATATCATGTGACATGGTAGTGACGCATGTATGACATATTAACATGAAAATCATGTTATTAAGATCCTAAAATCAACATTTTCTTGAAGATTTCTTGAATGAACTTTGAGCACAATTTCTTCTCCAACCCTTGATATTTTCGGCCAAACATAGAAAATAGGAGATGTGAGTTTATTTCTCACTTCTAAGCCTTATTCCATGATGAACAAATATGAGAGACTCTTATCTAAAAGTCTCTTTGAAGCTTGGAGATGGTTGGGTGGTTCTTTGTCAATAACAAAGCTTGAACACCTTGAAAACTCTTGCTGAAAACGTCATCTTGTAGGGACATTTTGGGTGTCTTCTTGGCCTCCTTTGCTCCTGGCTCCTTCTACAAAGTTGTAGATAAGACGTTAATGAAGAAAGTTGCTAAAGGAATGAAGAGGAGATAGAGGCTGTAACTTGGCTAAAAATGGGGATGAAGCTCCGGCTGGGTGGACAGGGAGAGAAAGAGTTTTTTGTGTGTTAAATTGTAATATGAAATGGTAGTAAAGGTGAGAGAGAGTGTAGATGAAGATGAAATGGTGAGGGGCTGGAGTGAGGGGCTGGCCGGTTATGAGTAGGGAGTGGGATGGGAATGAGTTAGATTAGGAGTGTATACAAGGGTCAAATGATGAAGTTTGTTCTCTTACTCAACCAATCTCATCATTATTTTTATTTAGCACATGTTGTCTACCAACAACCATGTGTCCAAATACCAGCCCAAAAATCGGCAGCCTCATTAGTTTAGGACTATGGGGCGTTTTCATCCCCTTTTCCAAAATGACCATTTTGTCATCCGAAACCAAAAATTGATAAAATGGCCCGGGACCCACGTTCACTTATAAAAGTGTGAATCCCTTGGAATAAACTTCAAATTCAATCTCGGGACATCCAAATTGTCCTTAAACATGTCCGTTTCTCCAAAACGACCATTTTACCTCCGATGTCAATTTTTGGTAAAATAGCCTGGAGTTCACGGAACCTTATAAAAATGTGAAACCCCATAGAATGGACCTCCAAATACTTCCTGGGACATGAGAATCATTAGAAAACGTGTTCCTGCACGTTTAAAAGTGAGTCCCGGAAATGTCAGATTTTGACCGTCGGGAAACTTTTCCTGGAAATCACTATTTACCTAAGGTGGGTGTAACAGAGTCGACCAGGCTCAAGTAAAACATAGAGAACCAACCGTCAAGAACTAAAAGCAGAACTTCACCAAGTAAAGAATGAAGTAAAAATCTAAAAAGAATGATGGAAATCCTAGAACTCCAAGGTTGAGAAACACATTCCTAAGAAGAGAAAAATGTTATTGAAGACCTAAACGAATATGATTTTAAAGCAAAACAAAAGAAAAAAGAGAAAGAATAAATACTTGTAGAATAAGTAGCACCTCAAACCTCTTCATAAAATAAACCACTCCAAATCAATGAAATTGAATACATGTAGAATCAAAGATACACAAGTTTAATCACTCTACGAGTAGATAAACAATTCGAAATCATAACTGTTGCACTAATTGATTCAGGCGCAGATAGAGATGTGATCAAAGAATGATTAATTCCTTATAAATATTTAGAAAAAACTTTTGGGTATATAACAACAACTAATAAATAAATAATGCCAATGAGGTTTAAGTTGACTCATGTAGATGTCTGCAATGATAAAATTTGTATCTCACAACACTTCACTGTGCTTGCCCAAATGAATCAAGATTTAATAATAGGAACACATTTTCTTAGTACCATCATGCCTTACAAAGTTGACAAAGATGGGTTGATTACTAAGAAGTTAGGAAGAAAAATAACTTTTAAATTTGCAGAACCTCCCCGAACTAGTTTACTGGAAGAACTTACTACAAGCTTGACCAGCAAACAAGAAACACTAATGAGTCTCCAAGAAGATATTAGACATAAAAGTGTTGAAGAAAAAATAAAGACTTCAGAATTAAAAAAACAGATTCAAAATTTTAAGGAAATTCTGAATAAGAAAATTTGTGCGGATATCGCCAATGCATTTTGGGAGAGAAAGAAACATATCGTTAGTCTACCATATGAAGTAGAATTTGAAGAAATAGAATTTGAAGAAAGAAATATATATTACTAAATCAAGAGTCATTCAAATGAATGAAAAATTAACAATTCACTATAAAAAGAAAATCGAAAACCTTCTGGATAAATGATTAATAAGAAAAAGATCTTCACCATGGAGTTGTTCATCTTTCTATGTAACCAATAATTCAGAAACAGAAAGAGGAGTCTCAAGGTTAGTAATTAATTACAAACCGTTAAATAAAATTTTAAAAATAGATTAGGTACCCAATACCTAATAAGAAAGACCTTCTGTCAAGATTATATAGTGTCACTGTATTTTCAAAATTTGACATAAAGTCAAGATATTGGAAAATTCAAATTGCAGAAAATGATAAGTATAAAACAGAATTTAACGTTCCTTTTGGTCATTATGAATGGAATGTTATGTCATTTGGATTAAAAAATGCACCCTCAGAATTCTAAAAAATTATGAATGAAATCTTTAATCCTTATAACTCTTTTACCATTGTTTACATTGACGACGTGCTAATATTTTCTCAGTCAATTGATCAACACTAGAAACACTTGCATACGTTCATGAAAATAGTAGAAGAAGCAGGATTGGTGGTCTCAGCAAAAAAGATAGAATTATTCCAGACAAATGTTTGTTTCCTTGGATACATGACATATAGAGGCACCATAAAACCGATTGACAGATCAATAAAATTTACAGAAAACGTTTCTGATGAAATTAAAGATAAAAAACAATTACAGAGGTTTTTAGGAAGCCTTAACTATGTTTCTGAATTCTACAAAGACATGACTAAAGACTGTAAACCTTTATTTGACAGGTTAAAGAAAATCCTCTAGAATGGGGAAAAGAACAAACACAAACTATTAGACTTGTAAAAAGAAAAATCAAAGAAATCTCATGTGTCATCATTCCTATCCCAGAAGCATTCAAGATCATTGAAACAGATGCAAGTGAAATAGGTTATGGAAGAATATTAAAACAAACGGTAGATAACAAAGAAAAGCTGGTTAGATTTACATCAGGAGTATGAAACCAGACTCAACAAAATTATGTCACAATAAAAAAAGAAATCTTGGCAATCGTTCTTTGTGTTACAAAATTTGAAGAAGACCTACTAAATCAGAAAATTTTAATTAGAACTGATTGTAAAACATCTAAAAGTGTTCTTCTCAAAGATGTTAAAAATCTTGCATCAAAACAAATATTTGCAAGATGGCAATCTATTTTAGCTGTCTTTGATTTCGATATCGAGCATATTGATGGAGAAAAGAATTCATTACCAAACTTCCTCACCCGAGAATTTTTACAGGGGGGTCATGGGGAAACATGAATCATCTAAAGAATAAATCAATAGGAGAATGGAAGAAGTCAACAATCCAGATCTCTTAGAAACAATGTTCCATATGAATGATCCTATGGATCTAGAAATTCATTTGTCTGAAAGAGAAAGTCAGTTTGCACTCTTCATGCAAATAGAAGCCCGGGAGCCAGAACAAGAGAATTTTTATGAACTACCCATTGACCAAAAAATAAAGATTGAAAGAGGAGAATCCTCACATAATACCAAGAGAACAGAAGAGCATCCTCCAAAAGAATTATTATCTCCTAGGAAAGAAAAAAGAGGATGAAAATTTCCTTATCCATATCCTTATGAATACTGCAAGAATTCTCAAACATATTTTAAAGGAACCTTGGTCACTAAGGCTTCCACAAAAACCCAACAAATCACCCGCTATTCTCTAGGGATCCCTCCAGAAAAAAGAGAAATGGCAAGAGAACTTCTTTTCCCAGTAGAAACTAATAATTTGAGGACCAAGACTCCTCAAAAAATGGCAAGAAAGTATTGATCTAGACACATGCACCCTGTATGGGAATATAATTCCCACAGAAGATATAAGTATTTTGAGTTGATACTCCAAGAAATAGGCTCTGTGGAAATAGAACACAAAGAAAGAAAAACCAAATCTCCGAAAGGGAAGTATTTCCAGGAAATTGGAATTTCAAAGCTAGGCATCTTCAAGGTATGGACGCCAGAAGAATGCGGAACGCCTCATTCGAGAAGAAGATTCATGTATAAAAAATACAGTGACCATGCCTATTCATATTGGGATTATATCCAAACCTGTGATGAAGTCTTTAATATCCAAAATTCAGATAACATGCACTCTTGGATGATTCTTTTTAAGTCAAACCAAAAGAAATTCTCAAACTGGTTTCACCATTGGTTTGCAAAGAAAAAACTAATCGCCGAATAGTTCCCAAAAGCTGTCAAGGAATCTTATGACAAGTTTGTTGAGTTTAACAAACAGAAGTCTCAAAGAAAAATTATCCCCTACACTGAATTTTATTTCCTGGTCATCTATCGAATTTCTTGGATTATCCAGTGGCATTATGAGCTAGATCAATAACAATCTCGAGAGGGTATGGGTTTCCCATTGTTGGGATAAATGTGTGATTAATTTCTATCTCATAGAAAACATCACACTCAAGAGAATTGGTCTGTATGAAGCTCTGGATGAAAAATTATCCCCTACACTGAATTTTATTTCCTGGTCATCTATCGAATTTCTTGGATTGTCCAGTGCCATTATGAGGTAGATCAATAACAATCTCGAAAGGGTATGGGTTTTCCATTAGTGGGACAAATGTGTGATTAATGTTTGGGAAGCTTTATTCCAGATCTGAGTTAGCAGACATACCCCTTGAAGAGATGAAGGATAAGCTAATGAAATTAGCTTTCAAATCTGCCTAAGAACAGCTTTTCAAATGACCCAACCAAGGAGGGTCAGCCTCCTCTGAATGAAATTATGGTATAAGACATACCATGTGAAGGAAGCAATAGCACCTACCATGCCATGTGAAGAAAGCTAAATTTAAAGATGGAAAAAGAATTATTTCATCAGAAAAAGTATTTGTCCATTATCCATTGGTAGACCCAAGAGCATCTTATGCCACCAAGAAAAGCATTATTGAGTATCGGCAAAGATTGCATCAAAGAAAAGCTTTGAGCTAACCAAGAGCTCTCAAATCTATAAATAAAAGGCTGGAACAAAGGAGAAAGCACCCCTTCTTACTTGCATCTTTCTCTCCGCTCCTTCAAGTTCATGTATTGAACGTCTTTCTATTCAGAAAATAAATCTAAATATTGTTCTAGTTCATAGTTTGCTTTGGATTTGGTGTGTACATGTGTAGCTGTTGGGAGTGTGGTATGTTTATCCAACGACCTTTACTTGTACTCAGATTACTGCGAATATCTGGTATTAACGAGGCTTTGTAAGTTGATGTTTTAAGTATTCCAATTTATTACCTATATCTTGATTGGGTAAACTTCAAGTTTAGTCCCTTATCTTTTCTAATAGTCATCTTTTAAAAATTTGTCCTATTTTAGTCCCTTAACTTTATTTTTTATTTTTAATTTTTGTCTCAATTAAGTCATTTCCGTTAATTGATCTGTTAAGTTATTTCATTTACTAAAATACCCCTTTTCTAAATTTTTAACTTAACCCTAATTTTATAAAATTCTAACAAATGGTGTGTTTGGCAACAACTTTTTAAAACTAGCTTTTGCGTTTTAAAAAACTATCTATAAGTAACTTTTCACGATTAGCTATAGCTGTTTGATCTTGACCATTAAAAAATTATCTAAAACACTACAACTACTTGAAATAGTTATTGTCAAACGATGTCAAAGTAACCCTCAATTTGTTTTCTTCGGGTTTCAAACAACTGCCACTAGCACTGTACTGCATTGAACAAATCGTTCAATTCAATGATTCAATGAAACCAGTTATCAATCTCCACTTCACTTGCTAGGATTTTTAATTTACCAATTTCCTATCCCACTCATAAACCACATGCTCGATTCTCACTAAAAGTATTTCCTCCAATGGAATATCCCAGAGATCTTAAGCTAATACCACCAGTTAAATCATAGGCATTCACGCATCAATTGATCTATGGGCAGCACCAACCTTAACGACGGCTCTAATTAAGCCACCCATGGCACCTACAACTAACTTCGATCTCCTTAGAAACTTCTCCATCAGAAGCTCAAGACCAAGCAACATGAGTTCCTGATCTGCGTCGCTATCCTTGGCCTCCCTACATCTTGGCTTGTTGATTCCAGCAGCTATCGAACCTACTTCCACGTAACAGAGCACAAGGAAAGTGGCGGCGGAGCGCGATCCCTCATCTGTTGGCTCTGTTGTCGTTGACAGAGGACTCGATAACCCACAGTGATGCAGCCCACAGTGACGCGGAGAGGGACAAGGCAAGGGTCCGTGAACGTTACCGCTGAAATCCGGCGTTTCCGCTGAAATCTCAGCCGACACGCATCATCTCCGACCAGATCCGCCGCCGGAAGAGGTCGATTTCGTCGCCATCTGGCCGGACAACAGCTTCGACATGGGTCGGTTCGTACACCCGGGGTTTGGAGCAGGGAGGTTCGGCGATTATCATCGTCGAACAAGTTTGCAGATTTGCAAAAATTTGAGGATGGCTCCACGTTGCAGATTTGCAGATGTGGGGGGTTGTGCTGGGTTGGAGTTAATGTGAGATTGACGACGATGAATAGATAGAGTAAAGAGTTAAAATAAATCTATGGGACTTGTTAGTGCATTTATTAAAAGTTTAATGGTTATAATTTTATTAGATATGTAATTTTACTATAATTGTAGAGGTAAAATGACAAAAAAAATAGAAAAATTAACAGTGAAATTAATATAAATGATTTAATTGGGAAGAAAATCAAAGTTAAGGGATTAAAATAGGATAAATTTTTAAAAGATGACTAAAATAGGACAATTCAAAAATGTAAGGGACTAAATTTAGAGTTTAGCCTATTTTGATTACATAAACTGTTACTTTTATGTATTGCATTAATTAAAATATTATTCGCTTCCATTATGGTATCAGAGCTAAATTTGTATAAAATAAAAGTTTCAGAAGTTTGAGGCTCTTAACGTACAAATCTGGAAATTTTAGTGGTTCAAATTCTTGCTTGAAAAGTTTTAGGACTTCTTTGTTAGATTTCATTCAGATTTAGAACTTGTTTGTGAAAGCTTAAAGTTAGAGGACTGTTTCGTTAAAAATCACAAATCTATAGGACTAAAAGTGGGCTTCTCCCCTGGAACTAGGGTACGATGAACAATCATTGTCACTGAATCAGGGGTTGGTGAGTCTCATGTTAGGATGGTTCGGGCTTCGCCGAATATACGCATATGTTTGTTCAAGGCTAAGACTTCGATTAATGTAGGGATGTCAATCGGGTGGGTAAGGTGGGTAAGGTCGGGTTCAGGTCGAGTCATTCGGGTTTTGGATTGCGTTGTTTTTGGGTCAAGTCGGGTTCGGGTCGCTTTGGGTTGATTTGATTTTGGGTCACGTCGTGTTCAGCCTATTCGAGTTTCGGGTTGCTTCTGGCCGAGCTTATTTTGGGTCAGTTCGGTTCAGGTCATTCGGGTGTCTCTTCCAGTTGAGCTGATTTCGGGTCTGGTCGGGTTTCGGTTCGGGTTATTCGGATTTCGGGTTGCTTCGGGCCGAGCTTATTTCGGGTCAGGTCGGGTTCGGGTTCAGATTATTCGGGTTTTGGGTTTTTTCGATTTCGGGTTCAGGCTGGGTCCGGGTCGAGTTTCTTTAAGTCCAAATTTGAGTTTCTTCAGGTCTAAGTTCGGATTTCTTCGGATCCAAATTCGAGTTTGCTCGGTTCCAAGTTCGAGTATCTAAAATTTTCAAATTAAATTTTTATTCTTTATATTTATATTCTTCTTTATACATATATTTTTTTTACAAAATTGAAAATTGAACTAATTACAAAATTGAAAAATGAAAATTTGACACTGCTCCAACAAAATAGGATATTGAAATTCGTTCAAAGAAATGTGAAATTGGACATTTCTCTAATAAAATTTGAGATTAGACGTTTCTCCAACAAAATTAGAAATTAGACATTCCTTCAATAAAATTGAAAATTGGAGAGTGATCCAACAAAATTGGAGATTGCACAATGTTCGAAAAGATTAGAAATTAGATAGTGTCAATTTGTCACAATAATTTTGAAAATTAGACATTGTTCCAAATTGGACATTCATATTGTTCCAAATTAGACATTCATCTAATAAAATTGGAAATAGGTCATTACTCTAACAAAATTGGAGATTTCATATTGTTCAAAAAATTAGAAATTAGACATTGTCAATTTGTCACAATAAAATTGAAATTTGAACATTCCTCCAACAACTTTTGAAATTGGACATTGCTCCAATAAAATTGGATATTAAATATTTCTTCAACAAAATTGGAATTAGACATTTCTTCAATAAAATTGGAAGGGAATTTCACATTGCTCCAACAAAATTGAATATTGCATATTGTTCCAAAAGATAGTAATTGGACATTATCAATTTGTCACAATAATTTTTAAAAATGGTCATTGCTCTAACAAAATTGGATATTGCATATTGTCCCAATAATTAGAAATTGGCCATTATCAATTTTTCATATAAAAAATTGAAAATTGAACATTGATCCAACAACTTTGGAAATTGGACATTCTTCCAATAAAATTGGATATTTCGGCTTTGGAAATTGGACATTCCTCCAACAAAATTGAAAATAGGTCATTGCTCCAACAAAATTTGAGATTGCATATTGTTCCAAAAATTAGACATTGGATATTGTCAAATTTTCACAATAAAATTAAAAATTGAATATTGCTTCAACAACTTTGGAAATTGGACATTCCCCCAACAAAAATTGATATTAGTCATTTCTCCAATAAAATTAGAAATTGCACATTGTTCCAAGAAATTAGAGATTAGACATTGTCAGTTTGTCACAACAATTTTTGAAATTGGACATTGCTCCAATAATTTTTCAAATTGGACATTCCTCCAATAAAATTGGAAATACGTCATTGCTCCAACAAAATTGAAGATTACATATTGTTCTAAAAATTAGAAATTGGACATTATCAATTTGTCACAACAAAATTAAAAATTGAACATCACTCCAATAACTTTGAAAATTGAACATTCCTCCAATAAAATTGGATATTTCAAGTTCCTTGGGGATTGGATTCGGGTTAATCGAGTTCGGGATTTGGGTTAATCGGATTTGGATTTGGGTTAATCGGGTTCAGGATTCGGGTTCATCGGATTCGGGTCACGGGTTCATCGGGTTCAAGTCATTTCGGGTTGAGCTGATTTCGGGTCAGTTCGAGTTGCCATCGAGTCGAGCTTATTTCAGATCGGGTTCGAGTTCAGGTCATTAGGGTTCGGGTCATTGACTTTCTTGCTCATTCCGGGTCGAGTCAGGCGGGTTCGAGCGGGTTTCTCAGGTCGGGTCAGTTTTGGACACCCTAGATTCATGCGAATAATTTCTCTATATGCCTGATCAAAATCATTGTCGATTCCATTTATAAAAATATGAGTGCATAAGCATTCAACAAAAGCTTTATATAATTTGATATCATCTGAGTTCTTCATCTTGATTTTATCACGATGATCAAGCTCAAGACATAATTCCATGAGTTCACCAAAATATGCGTGAATTGGACAGCTAGCTTGGCGAAGGGAGAAAGCTTATTAATGGAGAGAGAAAATTTGTGTTTCGTGAGAGCAATCATAGAAGGATTTGGAAAGAGCACTCTAAATTTCACGAGTTGTATGTAATCGGAGATAACGTTTCATGATTTATGGTGTTGTGACTCAGACTTCCCATTCGTGCTACAAGAGGTAAGAGAGTAAAAGAAAAAAGGATTAAAATTAGAAACTAGGAAAGATTTGTCTTACACTGAAACTTTAGTATTTTATCAAGGCTTCTTAAGAATAAAGAAAGTGATTAAAGTGAATATAAAATATGAAAGTTAGTGGAAGAATTAGAGTTAGAAATATTTATTAATAGTAGAAAATGACTAAAGTGAAAATAGAAGAGGGAAATGGGGTTTATTATGTTTAAATCATAATATGTTTATACATATACTCATATCCCTTTTATAAAAGTTGCAAAGAACGCCCCCTGAGGCACGGTGTAATGGTTAGCTTGTCCTCCGGACAACGTGGCATCCCGAGTTTGAATCTCAATCTCAACATGGAAAAAAGTACATGTGAGCTAGGGGCAAACAAAAAAGGATACGCCAGTGGCCGAATACCACGTGTGGACCTTTGTCCACGGTTTGATAGGATGAGCTAGTCTAATGTATTACCCAATCAAACAACTGGGAACCCATCCTGGGGCAGCCCTAGAAATAGTGTGGGTGGTTAGGGTACCCCCACTTAACGCTAGCTGATGATGTATCTGAGGCTACTGGGTCTGGATCAACAAAAAAAGTTGCAAAGAACCTAGTTTTCTCCAATATTGAAAGGAAGATCAAGAAGGATGGTTCAGAGTATGGAGATCACAAGCTGAGAAAAGACTTGAAGACTAGCTTAGGAAATACTAGGTTTTGCAAATGTTTTGTATTTTGTTTCATTTTCTTGTTTTATTACTTTTAAGCACGCTTACAGTAAGCTTAGGAATCTGTACAAAAGCACTTTGAACATTAAATTTCATATTTTAAAGAAAGTCTCTTCCCTTCCTTTAAAAAAACCAAACTTGTTTTCACAACAAATATTATAAGAGTTGTGATTCCAAATCTAGTTGTCTAACTGTCAGATTTGGGGTCACCTTCTCATTCTCAATCTTTCACCTCGTTTATGGCTTCCACCTTGTTATTGTAACTAGGTGGTAAACTCCATAACACTTTTGTTATCATTTTTTATTTATTTTGGTAAGTATTTTCATACTATCTCAAAGGAGTGATGATCTCCATAAACTGTTGGTAGAGATCCTTGATGGTCTCCCTCTGATCCATCTTCAACATTTCATAGTTCTTGATCAACATGAACATTTTGATGACCTTGACTTGAGTTGTTCCTTCATAGGTGACAATTAGCTTGTCTCAAATCTATTTAGTGCTGTCACAACTAGAAACGGTATTAAAAACTTCAAGAGTTAAAAAACATAAAAGTAAATTTACCACCATATCATTGATTGTGCATTTCTTGTGGTCAGCTTCAGTGTAGTCCTTGAGAGACTTCACTTTTTTTTATCCATTAACTTTTCTAATCATTGGGTTTTGAGGTCCTTCTTGTATGATTGCCCAAACTTGATGATCTTTAGCATGTATATGCACCATCATTCTAGTTTTCCACCAATTAAAATTCCTTGAATCAAACAGGGGTGGCCTTTGAGGATTGTGTCCTTCAAGAAGAATGTTTAGTGTGGTTTTCATATTGATCTTTGAATTTGAAACTGTGAGGTTCTACAACATATTACAAAGCTCTTATACCAAATGTTATCCTAACTAATGGAAGCAAGAAGGGGGGGTTGAATTGGTTGACACCAAATTATTTTGCGGAAGTAATTGTGTTCTGACTATCGAGTCACTCCACTATCATGAGTTGAAGTTGGTACTTCACGCGTTAAGTTGTTGCGAAAATAGAGTATTGGAGTAGATGAACACATCGATTTATAGAGGTTCGGTTTGAAAGACCTACGTCCTCTCCTCAAGCTTTCACTTGAGAGTTAGTCTCCACTATTCTTGAAGAGTAGCTATAGGCTGGGCATTGCGCAGTCTATATGCATAAGGATTCATTATAATTACAGTACTACCACCACGCTTACCTACGTGCGAAAAAGCCACAACGGTGAAGACGTCATGAGATATGGTGCGAATCTCGGAGTACAATCGTGTTTCCATACAAATGCAAAAGTTAAAAAAAAAAAGAGAATACATAAGTGTCGACAATGATCAGCATACAAAAAACACATGCTGATCGAAGTACGTGATAACGACAATCTTTCTCCTTTATTAATCTTCATGTCGTTCATACTGAGAACACATGCTAATTAGAATCTAACTGCTATGTGATCGACATGATGGACATAAAAAACTATCACCATAAAATACTATACATATATATATACATCTACATAAGAGTTAGATCAACATGCAAAGAAAATAGATCAAAATACATAGAAAATAGATCAGCATAAACATACGAAATGATCAGCATAGAAAACATAAGAGATAGATTAGCATGCATTAGAGTTCGATCAACATACATAAGACTTAGATCAGCAAGTAAAAGAGATAGATTAGAATACATAAAACTTAGATCAGCATGCATCAAAGTTTGATCAGCATACATAAGACTTAGATCAGCATGCATCAGAGTTCGATCAGCATACATAAGACTTAGATCAGCACGCATCAGAGTTCGATCAACATGCATCAGAGTCTGATCAGCATGTGAAAGAGATCGATCAGAATACATAAAACTTAGATCAGCATACATAAGACTTACATCAGCATGCATCAAAGTTTGATCAGCATGTATCAGAGTTCGATCAGCATACAAACACGAAACGATCAATAATATATACAATACGATCAGTAAACAACAATACATATACATGCCCTATTCAATGATCAACAACAATACATATACATGCCTTATACAATAAATACACTAAAAAGTCTCATTACTAGTCAACATTACAAATCATTCAGAGTGCATGTGCTACTTCTTCTATTACCCCATACTTGGCAATAATATTGTCTGAAATTTTCTTTATATTTGCATTGACACTTGCTAATAGTAATTCAGACACATATTTGATCCTATAGGCATCAATATAGATCTGCTCATTAAGCCTTGACTCAAAAAGAGAACCCTTAAACAGCTCAATGTGCTGCAGCATGAAAATATCACAATCAAATCCGTTCTCATTCAATTTCTCATCAGAAAGATCCTTCTTCCAAGCAAGTTTAGTCACATCTGGTTTGTTTTTACACACATCCATCTTTCTTTTGTCACTTTTGAAATGTCTGTATAAGACACCTCTCTGGAGGAAAAATAATAAAATAATTAGATTATCAGAACTGAACAACATAGAAATCAACAAAAAAACAATATAGAAATAAAGTTTGAACGGCATAGATATGTGTTCTGATAAACTTACCAATAATCCCATATCCCCACCATATTTTTCCGTTGTGTTGTTTGCTCTATTATCCAAATAATGACTGACATTTTCCCCGAAATTGAAGACCAAAAGAAAGAAATGTTGATGTTGAATACACGGAAAGTAGATCTATATGCATGTACAACTTGAGTTAGTTAGTGATAATACTTAGAGAATAGTAGTTAAAGTTTGATTTTTTACCATCTTTGCATCATTGAATTGGTGAGCTGTCTATTTTCAATTTCATCTTTCAGATGTTCAGATCGAGCAGTTAATATCTTTTCCAAAATCTGTTTTTTTATTGTTTTCTTAGCTGATTTTGCTTCAACCTCTATTAAAATTTCACCAAGTGCAACCTGAATGTAGTAAAAGACAGATCAACATACATTAGCATTAGATCAGCATGTATAAGAGTTAGATCAGCATACAAAAGACATAGATCAGCGTGCATAAGAGATACATTACCATAGAACAATACATAGTCAGAAAACATAAGATATTGATCAACATGCATAAGAGTTAGATCAACATGCATAAGAGTTAGATCAGCATACATAAGACCTAGATCAGCATACCTAATCACTATATGAATCTACATAATCAGCATAGAAATCGATAAGAGTTAGATAAGCATACATCAGATTTAGATCAGCATGTATAAGACACAGCGTGCATCAAAGTTAGAGAGATCTACATGGGTACACTATGATGGACTTTCTACAACTAAATATCGAAATTGCACAATGACAAATCAACATCGTACAAAGACAGATCAACATTCAACGAATAGAGATTAGCATAATAAGAAACTTATGATCCATGTTAGATACTTACGAAAAGTAATTATGTCATGAATATTGTATTCTTGTTCCCGTGCCTTTCTTGAATAATATTGCATAGAATATCTACGCAATCAGTTGTCACATATCTTGGCTTCTTGAAACTTAAAAGCTCTTTATTTGTAAGAAGATTTATATCTTAATTTGAAGTTGACTAATGTGTGCCTGCAGATTTGGAATGAATATTGTTAATATAATACAAACATATTTTGTTGTTAATGGAACTAGTAAACAGTTTTATAATTAACCTTTTGTGAGGATCTTTTGGATCATCATAGCTCCAAGCGTAATCCACAAAAACTATTTGGGAAGTAGGTAGAATAGTAGCTTCTAACCTTTCCGTTGTTTCCTTAACAAAATCATCCTGAACCAATGCCAAAATTTGTCTTCTACGTTCATCAGGATGATTTGTGTCAGAGAGATTAGCATGAATAATCACATGCTCAACCCCCTCAGCACTCTTCTCTTCTTTATCATCTTCTTTCTTATGTTCAACCTCCTCAGCAGTCTTATCTTCTTTCTCTTATTATTTCTTATGCTCAACCTCCTCAGCAGTCTTCTCTTCTTTCTCCTCTTCTTTCTTATGCTCAACCTTCTCAGCAGTCTTGTCTTCTTTTTCCTCTTCTTTCTTCTCAGGATTAGCATGACTACTCACACAATCAACATCAGGCAGATCAACATCCATACAAGCTTCCTCAACTAACAAGACAAGATGAGCAGCATCAGAAGAAGAAGGATCAACATCTTTCGAACCACGATCAAAATCAGAAGTAGTAGGAACTTCAACAGAAGCTTAAAATTGAATTCCCATAATAACATTATCAAGCTCCTCATAATTCACTACTACATCCACATCATCTTTCGATGATTTCTTTTTCGTTGGAGTGGTCTTTTTCACTTTCTTCTTCTCTTCTTTCGACATCTTCGTCTTTAGTTCATTCTCTTTCCGCTCCTTTTCAGTTTCTAGCTTCTCTGTCTTCTTTCTTTTTTCCTGATCTTTCTTATGTCTCTTTTCCTCC
>JBBYHH010102600.1:0-14946 GCA_038382905.1 Daphne laureola
TTTAATCCCAACATTTTTTATCTTCACAACCAAGAACTAGTAATCTTGGTGAAGACACTAAGTTTATCAAAACTTTAAAAAATGGTCCTCAAGATTTTGGAATCATCAAAACAAGTGATTGGGGGTAACAAAGTCAACAATGTAAACATAATGAGGGTGGACACGGACAACAACGTGGCTGATCCGCTTACAAAGGCTCTAGTGAAACAGAAGCATGATGGTCATACTATGTCTATGGGTGTGAAAGACATGAGTGATTGACATTAGTACAAGTGGGAGTCTGTAAGTGTTGTGCCCTAAGGCCAATCAATTGTACATTGGTTTAGGACACTGACATGATTTAATAATAATATATAAAGACATTTGTTCATACATTATGTTTGTTATCTACTGCACTTATAATTTAACGGACATTTAACGTTAACCTTGGAATATAAGATATTCATAAATGATCCCTAATCGAGCATTATAATGAACTAACGATGTGTTATAGTGTGTGCAAGACTAGCATAAGGGAATAATTCATGGGATGAATTCTGAGTTATGATTACATGACAGAAGTGTTCATGTAGATGGATTGACCGACGTGAGATCATTGAGTGAATCATAGAATTTATAACAGAAGTGTATCTCACAGGTCATCGTGCTTGATGTTTTTTACTTGAAGTAATGAACATCCACTAATATGAGCAACTTATTTAGATTCTAGTAAGGATCACTTTTAACAGAAAGGGAATAGACTAGTTTCGGTAAGTTAGCAAAACTGTTGAGTTGGATTGTCATTGACCAAGAAAGGATTCAACGCTCCTTAATTAGAAGGAGATATTCTCATGGCCACGGTTGGATGTTTAACGAGGATGATTGATTCCATGCCTCAGTTCAAACCAAAGAATTTGTTTGAACGAACACACTAAGTATATTACTGACGATCATTACCTTAAAGGTGGTTTTGTCACTTTGATTAACTTCTTCGTTAATTGGGTATCTGCGATGTGTTGCTAGATACCACTCACAGGTTGTAATTCTGAATTAGATTCATAATTACTATCAACTTAACGGGAACCTATGAGGTCACACGCATAAATAAGAGTTCAGGAGTGTGTGGTGCAAGAAAGAAGAGAAAATGGCTTAAAGTGACACTTTTAGAAAGATGGTTACTTAAGTGGAAAAAATGCAAAAGTTAAACTTGTTGGGAAAGTTGGACTGGGGTGCTATTTTGGCAATAAATACAGGCTTTCATGCGCCCCAAATAGTATCAGTTCATGAGCTATTGAAACTCTGTCAGTTTCTAGACTCCTGCAATTTTCTCTCTCTTTCTCTCTTCTCTTTTCTGTGCCACTTTGGTGTGATTTCTTCTGGAGATTTTTTTACTATTGGCACGGTGTCAGAAGAAATCCACTCCTGCGCTATCTTGGAGTTAGTGATCATCGGGATAGCTGTTTCAGCGCTTAATTGTGACAAAAAAACATCTAAGTGAGATAATAATTTTAAATGACTATTTTGTTCAGTTCTACATGGATCCTTGTGAGGAATTCTGTTATATTCTGTTGCGTTGTTTGAGACCCGAGATTCCTACACTATCATGGTGTTATCCTGGTGCTATGTCCTACAACTTTTAGAAGAGGGGACCACCTTCGTGGTTATCCAATTTTTACCAATTGTACCTATCTTTTTAGACTATTTTGCCCTTATTTAGATAGCCTAATATGCCAACATGTCTAGGGGAATTTAGGAATTGTAGATTTAGTATATATATGTAGGTGTGTGTGTGTGCTCGCGCGCATGTGTTTAGCCTAAGTTTTAGACACAATTCCCCTTCTACATGAATTTCCGCAAACTTTGAGATTATGAGTTGTTCTTCTTTCTTCAAGCTACGGTTTCAAGCCCTTTCAACCTCCAATCCATGAGAGGGTGAAAGAGCAACTTATGGAGGATCATGTGATGGTTGATTTCTACTCTTCTTCTCATTAATTTAATCTTACTTTTACTATCGATTGTTGTTTACTCCATATTTCCAGGATTGATAGAGTAGAGGAAAATGGTATGTCTTAGTCTTTCCTTACTTAGGGTTTAAGTAACTCATTTTCACAATCTTGTATGCTTAGATATCGATCTCATACGCACTTTTACACCGCATATGTGATGTTTGCTGATCACCTACACTCACGTACACCTAAGTGTTCGATCAAATGATCGAGAGAAATTTGATCAACGTAGACTTTGCGGGATCGGTTGATTAGCATTCTAGAGTTATCTATGACTCTAGAAAAGCTGGTTGGTGGGGAAGGCTAGGTGTTGTAATGCTTCAAGAGTATCGTCTATAGTACACGAGAGTGGCTAGGTGATGTCTTTTGTTGAGAGATGAATTGCTTATCCGAGAGAAAAGCAAGACAATCTTCGTAACTCACCTCTAACACGATCGGAAATTTGTTGCGTGAACCCTCACTATTTTGATGGGATAATATGAGTAGAAGTAGATATATTTCCATGTCTCGTAGGAATTTATGCTATTTGAGATTGTATGCGATGTTCTCGTGATGCGTGAGCTTAGGTTTCGATTCTACAGAGTTTTACACATTTGAGTATGTGGAGTTTAGCAACTCCATCATACTCAATTTAGGTGTCCGTAAAAGAGAGATTTATACGGCTAGACTACGGAGTTGGTTGATCGATTCACGGGAAGTTAGAGATGACCTCCACGATCGATTGGTGGATTAGAGATAATTTGCCTCTAGAATACAAGTTGAGATACACGTATGAACTTTAGGATGCATGAATCACCTTAAAGAGCCCTACAGTTGAGAATCCACATTTGCTGATTTTCATCCCCTCCTTGCTTTCATTTACTTTTCTTGTTTGCACTCACTTTTCATCAGCATAATCAGCATCTTTTTGTTGTCCATTTCACTTGTATCGTAGATTACTTGCACACTTAACACATTTAGACCTTAAATGCTCTGATTCTATTGGGTTTCATCCCTTACTCAATGCCCCGTGCTCACAACAATATAACAAGGGTTAGTAAGGTGTTTATAAATTTATTTGATCCATTGTGAGTGCATTTGTAGCACTTCCAATGGAGTGAAAACACCCTTGATCAGGAGTCGAGATCACATTCCTTTGTCGTTTGATGTCTCCTGCTCAAATTTTCCATCGTCGTTGTCAGTGGTCGCACGCGGCTCGTTTCTGGAGGTCTGATTTTCACCACCGTCGTCAATCGTGCCTTCTTCTTGCTGGCGCTCGACCCTAATCTACTAGTTTCGGCCACCAGATTTGTGCTGGCCCTTCTCGATTTCACAGTGCCGCCAACGCTTTAGGGTTCTGGTATTCTCCTGGGATTGCACCTTGGCCGAAGAAGTATGTGGGGCTGCCTTCTAGTTGTGCAAAGGGGGACTCCTTTTTTCGGTCCGCTCCGAATTGTTGAACGACGGCTACTTGGGTCTTCAGGGTGCCTTGGTCTGTTGTAATTTTATGGAGGAACATATTTTATGGCCTTCGGTGAATTTGTAGTTGGTGTTCCGTGATGGTCTGGTTCTTTGTGGTGAATTGGGGATTTGGTTAAAACTGGTAGGGCTGAGTTTGGACTCGCCCTACCTACGCACATGATGGTGCGGTTGTTGGGATGGTTATGTTGTAGGTCCGCCTGGTCGATTCCGACTGGAATCCCCTTTATGCACTTGCTTATAAGTTTGTTACTTTAGTGTTTGTCCATTTATGATGTTTGTCACATGCTTGTCGAATGCAGGTTGATCTCTTGCTTTTCGTTTCAGCGCACTGCTGTGATGCATGAGCACCATTTTGCTCAATGGGAGCATATCAGAGATGTTGGGAGCTCGCATATCTTATCTGTCCATCCATCGTGATGATGATGGTGCTCTTTCGCATTTTTAGGCGGGTTTGGGGGGATGAGAGATTAATATGTATGTTTGATTATAGTATTTTGTTAGGTAGTTGGTTAAGATTTTTGCTCGGGGTTTTTTGCATTATTGTTAGGTTGTGATACTTTTCTTTTCCGGTCTGTTTTATTTGGAAGATATTCTAACAAAATAAGTCTATCGGTTTCAAAAAAGAATTATTCTACTGAGGAAAAAGAAAAAGCAAAAGCATTTTTTTTTTAAATATTCAAAACGCGCGGGACAAAAAACTCAAATAAACCTCTGAACTATTTGAATCATCATGAATCGACCATCAAACTATTTATCCGGACAAATAAATTACCCAACTCCTTAAACTATACCGATCTGACCCTTCCGTCTATTCTTACTGATGTGTCTAACAAATTTGTACACATAGACGTGGAGTGGCGGGAATTAGAGAGGTAAATGGTTATAATGGGGGCGGAATTAAACCTAAATGCACCTAAATTACACGTGAGAGAGAAAGTGAAGTGTAGAGAGTGAAGCGAGAGAGTGAGGGAAGAGGAAAAGTAATTTCTGTGTTTTGGAGAAGAATCAAAATGATTTTGTGCTCCTGTAAAAGCCGAATTTGAAGTTTTGCACATGGAAGAAAGGTGTGGAATCTCATTTTTTATTTTATTTTATTTGGTTGTGTTGATGGAATGGTCTTGAATTAGTGAACCATAGACATTGATGTGAGTAGTTTATCTATTTTGTATTACTTTCACCTACATGTCTCTTGTTTGGTAACATATTCATTTTGGTTGGTGGGATAGTGAATGCAACTACTTATTCAAACTTGTCTTCTGAACGCAGCTGTAGAAGTTTCACCCAGGGTTTTCCACATCCAAGTTGTCTACTTCCCAGCACGAAGGTTGTAGTAGCAGAGGATATCAGCACCACTGTTTCGATTGTTGTTGGTGTTGCGAACTGATCTCTCTGGACTGCACAAACTGGCGCTCTCTCTTCCCACCCAATCGATCATCAATTTTTTAATTCGCCATGTTTTTGGCTCACTCTAAAACTCGATTTAGTCACCCCCAATTTGATCGAAACCCTAGATGCATAGAATCTCCAAATTAATTTGAGTTAGGCATCCTATTTAACCTAAAAAAATTTCATCTCACCATCCACATGTGCAGTCATTAACCACATCAGAATAGGGAACATAATATTCCCTGTAGATGCCCTTAATGTAACGGCCAAGGGTTAGATCGTTATAATATAAGGAGTTGAGTAGTTTATCTGACCGGTTAAATAGTTTGATGATCGAGTCGTGCTGATTCAAATAATTCAAGAGTTTATTTGAGCTTTTTGTCAAACCCGCGGGCACCGAATACACAAATGTTATTTGTCGTCTAGATAATTTAATCACCTAATAAAAAAAAGACCTTAATATCCTTATTTATAAACTTAAATGTAATTAAGTAAATCCACAATAAAATAAGTTTGAGCGGGTTATTGGGCTAGCTGATAAATCACAAACCCGCACCGAATAACTCGTAACAATTAATCTCCCATTCATCCACTGCCAAAGCCATGACTGCGACGCCGCCGATGACCAAATTCCGAAACGGCGCCTTCGGAGTTACCAGAACCCACCTTGATTCGATCTAAACAACTTAGCTTCCTTCCATCGGTACCGAACTGGCTGAAGCATGACGCTAATTCCGCCGGTACAGGACACTACTCAAGTGTTAGATTTGGTACTGAGCCGATTTGGAGATTTTCCTACACTTGGAAGCATTTGTTGGTGGATGGTTGCTTTTGAGGTGAAATCTTGTCTAGTTCATATTCGAATTGCCGGTGGTGTTTTTTTTGTTTTTTTCTTTCTTTTTGTTTTGTTTTGTTTTGGGTTAAAACCTTAGTGAAAACAGATAATTTGGCGTATTGGGATAAAGATTTGTGCAGAGTTTTATAAGATAAATCTTGTGTTTAGTGGCGTATTTATTAGGTATTTTGTATTTCATGTGCTCCTTTGGTTCTTGCATGATTAAATTCGTCATCATATTGGTAGTAATTTAACTTCCAATTCTTATGCGGTAATAGGTTAACTGAACTTGTATGCTAATTTCCAGTGGATTTTTCCTGTTTCTGTATATGGTATGGTGATTGCTAAACTTACTGTTTCACTTTCAGATTTCTAGGTGTCTATTTTATAAACTAGACCAAACTTAGTGTTAACAAACTTTAAATGGGCAATCATAAAATTCATTCCACCTAACTCAATGTTTCTAGGATTATGGTGCAGATGTATGATGATGATGACGACCTATCAACTGTTCCCTACGCCTCTCCTTCTGTATTATTGTTCCATAAATCATTAGGTTCTGGTGTTTGATCTAGCATTAGCTGAATACTGAACTTGCTATCTCCTGTATTTTCTTGTATCTGACGTATAGTGCAAACTATATTATTTTTGTATCTTGAATGTCACCTTCGTGAATCTGACAGATCGATGCTGGTTTTCAAGTCTGATTTTTTTTTTTAATATTACAAGGAAGGATTCAACACATGGCATTCCTTGGATGGAGACAGGGGATCATAAGTCACATTTTTGGACCTGTCCGGTGCCTCCTAGTTGCACTGAAGCGAATCCAAATTGGTGCCTCCCATGGTACACTAACCTTATTTATAGTCGTTCTAATTTCCACCACAGGATCATCATTCGCTTGAAGTCTTAAAAGAAAAAAGACAAAAAGAGCAAAACAAAAAACAAAAGAACTCATTTCTACATGGATAAGTCATTCTACCAAAATTTTCTTTTCCATGAAGTCGTTTCAATGCATTTGGATGTTCAATACTTCAAGTTCAAGGTTTTTTCACATGTACCCAACCTTAGTCCAACCAAGGCTCATTTACCAAGTTCCACTTCATCTAGCAAAGGGGAGGTTTGGAATTGTTGTAATGAAAACCTTTATACTGATTTAGCATCTTGGAAATCCAGTATATAACTAAATCCCATTGTTATCTGCTTCTTTCTTGCATTTTTTGAGCCTTGAACCTACTTTCTCCATATTATCTAGTGAATTGAACCTAAAGATATGAAAATATAATTTGGCAAACAATCATGCAAATTATACTTGATTGTAGTTGCTTTATATTGTTTGTATTAGTTAGATCTCTAGGTTAAAATAGTTGGCCTCATGAAAGTATGAAACCTGTGATTAGCAGGAATTTAACTAGAACAAGTCACTTTCTTTCTGCACCAGGAATTCAAGTATCCTACTTATGGATAGGCTATGTTATTTTAGGTGGTTTTATTCTTTAGTTAAGTTAAATCAGAATAATGCACCCAATCTGAACCTGACTTGAATGCTCCTTTCCAAACCATATGAAAATCATGATGTTAGAGAGAGAAAGAGCAACCATTACGTTGGAGTTCATTTGAAATGTGAAGATGCCCTTCTGGTCATGCTGATTAGTTAAAGGGGAGCAATCCCTCACGCTTTTTGTGCCTTTATAACACACATTTGAGTACCATAAAAACCCTTCTTTTTATCTTACATCTCAAAATGCATTTGTAAAAAGGTTATCAGTTATCAAATTCTTCATTTTCTATAGCTCATATAATTTTGTGCCATTTGTTCTTCATAGCTCTTTCTTGATATGTAATATTGATTTTGTATTTGTGATTTTCAGTAGGAACCCGTTAATATGGTTAGGCCTCCTTGCTGTGACAAGCTAAATGTCAAGAAAGGCCCTTGGAGTGCAGAAGAAGATGCAAAAATATTAGCTTGTGTGTCAAAACATGGAACTGGAAATTGGAATGATCTTCCTAAAAAAGCAGGTAATCTCATTTTCCTTCTCACTTTCTGGAAATTATTAGTAGGTACCTTACATTTGTAATTGATCATTCAATGTAAAGTTAGTGAAAATCTGAACTCATTGATTTGGTACCTGGTGGGCGATTCAGGCCTTAAGAGATGCGGTAAGAGTTGCAGACTTAGGTGGACTAACTATCTGAGGCCTGATATTAAACATGACAATTTCACAGCTCAGGAAGAAGAGCTGATCATCAGTCTTCATTCTGCTATTGGAAGCAGGTTTGTTTTCTTCTTCTTTGTTCATACTCGTATTAAATACTATATTGGCAGCAGGCTTTTTATTAATTATCTATGTCAGATAAAATATTTGTTTCTGTAATTAATTTCTAGGGAAATTGTTTTGTCCACAGTGGTAGGCAAAGCTCCTACTACTTGCTCGTGGAAATGATCTAGACGACCTATTTAGAATAAAATAAATATATTTTCTTCGAATGGCATATGAAAATGAGTTTTCCTGCAATGTTTCTGGAACTAATGTCATTTGAAGGGTTAGATCAAATAATGAAATCAATCGCATTTTTCTACTCTATTTTGTAAGAGTATTTTATAAATTTGAATGACCTTTTAAATGGCATTTAAAGTGATCAGCCTATTAAATTTCTGATGGAATTTATTTTGTTGATTACAATTTTTAATGAAATCTAATTTTAGTCAATGGGATTATGTTGATGAGATGATGAGATGAAAAGCTTTCCTGTTTCTTATCTTCTAAATTAGTGCTTGGATTATAATCATGTTTTTGAAAATAGTATTCTTGTTTGTGTGAGACATAGCTGCCACCTTGATGCATGCAAAATGTACTTTCAACTGCTTTAACAGTCCCACAGTTTTCCTCTGTTTTTGGGACATGAACAATGACAACAACTTTCTCTTTCTACTAATGTCCTTGCAGGTGGTCAATCATAGCCCAACAACTTCCAGGTAGAACAGACAATGATGTGAAAAATTTCTGGAACACAAAGTTGAGAAAGAAGCTGTGTAAAATGGGAATAGACCATGTCACCCACAAGCCTTTCTCACAAATCCTAGTTGACTATGGAAGCATCAATGGCCTCTCAAAACCCGAAACCCGGATTGGATCTCTCACTAGAGACCTTAAAAAATCATACATTTTCAAACCAGAAGCATACCAGTTTGTTCCAAAAGCAGCTAGTGATTACCAGTATAGCTGCTCATCAATCGATCTTCTTTCTCAGCTGCAAGCTGTAAGGCTTGTCACAGAGGCATCAATCAGCAGAAACCATCTAGTGGGAGAAGAAAACTTGTCATCATCATCATCATCATCAACTTCGACTTCTTCAACAGGTTCCACTACTGCTTTCAACTGGCAGGATTTCCTTCTGTTGCAGACTGATCAACCTCAGCCTGATCAGGGAGAAGAGAACTTATGGCTAAACATGGAAACATCTTCAGATTATGACATTTCAGGAGGCCAAGTGAAAAGCACATTAATGCTGCAACAGAATCATGAAGAGGTAGAGACAGGACCTGGGTTTGTGCTGCCAAGCTTTGATGTCGGGGGTTGTTCATCTTCAGCTGGGGATGGTTTTGTGGAAGCCATGCTGGTTCGAGAAAACCAGATGCTTTCTGACTTTGCTCATCTTCTGACAGATACATTTGATGATTGAACTTCTTTGTTAATCTCCTTCCTTCTTGATTATTAATAACAAACAGGTCAATTCTCTCTTTTTACTTCCTTTCTCTTTGGCCCTTGCTCTGTCTTGCATAGCCAGCATATTGGCTGGCAGAAAGGATTTGGATTCTTAACACGATTGGAGAAGCAGAGAAGTTCCTCATCTGCTATTTTTGTAGGATAGTCAAAGAAAGGCCAAATACAAATAAGTTTATGATAGGATTTTAGAAATATGGATTTTTAGATACCCGAGGAATCTTTTGTTTTGGTCATTTTGGAGTCATTCACCCAAATTGAGATCTAGAATGTACTCCTCTTTGTAAAAAAATGTACAAAACATTTGATTTTGTTGTTTTAAGTTCAATAGTATTTGACTTAAATTTTAATAAAAATAAAATTTGAAAAAAATTTAAAAAAGATATATTTATGAAATTCAGATTTTAAATTATGATAAATATATAAAATTTTAATTTTTAATATTTAAATATTTTTAAAAAAATCATAAATTAAATATTATGAAATTGTAAAAATAAATAATTTATTTATTTACGGACATAAGGATTAGTATCTAACGCAATCCATAATTCATTTGATGACCCCCTAAAAGTTTCTCCATTTGCAATTCTGTCCTGGCTGCTTAATGATAATGACCTTTTTCATTAACCCTTTTCTTTCCCTGCTTTCCGCATGCAGCCTATGAACAGAATACGCGATTGGCTTATTTATAGAAAAAAGGTATGGATTCTTAACGGAACTAGGCAAGCAAGGAAGTTTTTTTATCCTTTCTTTTCCCTTGCGTTTTCTTGTATGGTCAGATAAAGGCCAAATTGAAAAATAGAGCATCTGAAATACAGAGCAACATGATTCATCAAGTTTAATTTCCTGATTAATTTCAAGCATTATCTCAGAATTCTAGGGTCAAATTTGTACCTTTTTGAATGCCAAAAAAAAAAAATCAACAGCAAAAAAAAGAACTTTGTCATGTCAGCGTTTAGTTCTGCATCTGCGATCTTTAAGCACTCCCGTTGGCGGTGCAGTGACCAGCAAGCTACAATGTCCGTACAACCAATAAGAGTACTTCAAGAAGCTTCCAAAATCTGATCTTGTTCGAAACACACCCTTCACCTGGAGTATAACTCTGTTGCTCTGCAACTGCTTCTGCAGAAGCATCGTTTCCTTCTGCCTAAGCCTCACCTGGCTGGTCACCAGATGCATGGTCACGAACCTGGATGCAGCACTGGGTGCACGAAACGGCTCGATGTACTGAGTCGCTATGAGCGTGCTCTCGTAGTACAGCTCCAGGTACATGTAGCTGAAGTCCACATTCACCTTCCTGTTGGGGTTTGTGAAGTTGGCAAGGATGGTTACGTCTGCGTTCAGGAGGTAACCCATGTCTAAGTAGGCTGCATTTAGGGTCACGCTTGAGACGTCGAACCGGGGGCTCCGTGGCTTGAACACCAGGTAGACTATGAGCACTGCTAAGCCGCCGAGGATGATGATGAGCCAGAGGATTGTGCAGAAGACCGCACCGAACCATGTGATGGGTTTGGTCCGCTGCGGCTTTGGCATCAAGCTGTTTGGTTGGTGGTGGTGGTGGTGGTGGTGGCGGTGGTCTGGAGGGCTTGTGAATGGGGATGGTCGAAATCGGTTTTGTTGCTCTGGTTGGGTTTGAGGTGTGTTTGGTGTTATTGGTGCAATGGTTATAGGCCTGGTTGGTTCGTTTGCGCGCGGTTTTTTGTGTTTAGGCTTAGTGGTCGGCACTTGTGGCTCGTCAACTTGGTGTTGGGTTGCCTGGGTGTGAGGGGCAGGGAAAGGTGCTAGATCATGTGCTTGTGGGGTTGGGGTCGGGGGTACACTCGTGGCAATCCGAGCAACCTTAGGTGGCTTTTCTGGCTGCCACGGGTGTTTGGGCCAGCCAATGTCAGAAGATGATAGATCATGTGTTGGTGGGGTTGGGGGTACACCCGTGGCAGCCCGAGCCACCTTAGGTGCCTTCTCTGACTGTCGCGGGTGATTAGCCGAGGCAACTTCAGAAGGCGTGCTTGGCTGGCCAATTTGAGGGTCGTTGATGGGTTGAGTTGGCGACATCCACGGGGGAGGGCGTGGTGACTGCCTTTGCCTTTGGCGTGGTGCCCATTGACGGGGGATAAGTGAGAGTTGGTCATGTTCTTGATCTTCCTGAAGAAAGTGTGGGTTCGTTTCAGGATGTTGGTAATTAGACATTTTGCAATTGTGAGAGAAGGAATGTGAATTCAAAGAACAAGTGGGCTTTGATTTGGATGTTGATAAGTGAGAGAACGAAAAAAGGGGGAAAAGAATGACTTGGCCAAAACTTCTCTTTCTGGTGAGGTTGATTCATGAAAAGGCAAAGAATCAGACATAAACCAAGTGATGGAGGCAAGTAATTAATCACTTTAGTTTCATATATTTTCTGTTTTTTTTTTATATTAATGTTCTACTTCTTTTTCTTTTTCTTTTTAATTTTGCTGCTCACCTTTAGTCCAACTATAAATATGATTTGTCTTCTTTTTTTATTATTTATTTTTGTGTGTGTGGGGGGGGGGTGCACTTTTCTGCTGGTACAAGCTGTGCAAAAATGGTCCTTTGCGTTATTTTCCAGAAAAAATGTATCTAAAATAAATATTCTGTGACCAATTTCATACTTAGATGTGAGTTTTCCATCTTGTTTTAAGAATTTCTAATACCGTTGATTTTTTTTTTTTTAACATCATTCTAATACCATTGATGGTCCATCAAGAAGTTTTAATTATTTGGGGAATAATAAAAAAAAAAAACTCAGAGGATTTGATCTAATCTGTATTTTCAGAATTCTCAAAAAAACTTCCGTAAAATCTGATTCTATTAGTTTTTAATGTCACGAGGACTTTCTTAGTGATTCTATTAGTTTTTTAGATTTAATTACTAAAATTGGATCTAAACTATTCCAATTCTAACAAATCTATCCTACTTATCTCAATACTTTACCGTTCATCATCTCTACTCACATCAACCCAACTATCAACCACCCACCAACCAGTGCCAACCATTGGGAAATGAATGAGTTCTTGTGATCTGGCAGGTTCACTGGAATAACAAGACTCGGTAATTAAAGGAACTAGAATGTGTTGTATAGTCTCTAGTACCCAATTGCGTTTTTGTTATTGTTAATGCCAATATTAACGTAATAATATGAATTCAGAAAAGGATGAGACAACGTACTGTTCACCGTGATATCCTCCTAGGCTAGGTTGTGTCTAGGTTTTGTCTCGGGTTCTCTCCTGCAAGTTTCGAGAACGGGTTAGCCTCTTCTCAAACTCCTTGTCCCAAAAGGTTGTCGGGACCAGATGTACTGTGAGGATTGGGCGTTCTAATAACTCAACTTGCCCCCCAATGGGGGGTAGAGGGGTATTCATAGGCTAGGGTGGCCCGGTGGGATGTTGCCACGTGTTCGAGGGTCCATGAGGAGGTCGACACGCGCCCCTCGATGTCCTGAATATCTTCCACTGGAGAGAGCTCCGACATCTCGGGTGCGATGATGAGTGTGGGGCTTGATAGGCTAGTCTCTCGGTCCGAGAGACTAGCGCGCGCATTCGATCCCGAAACTGCTTAAGGTTTCATAAACCCTAGGCAACCGCCGCAAGGAAGTGTCCACTGTCGCCATCACCGCGAGGTCGGCCGATGGCACCAAAATCGGTGTCATTTGGTCCGTCTTGTGGGTGTGCTTGCACCTTCCCCACCGCCACCCTCATCGAGCAATCGGAACGCCGTGAATCGCCCTCGAACTAGAAGGAGAAGCTCCAATCTTCTCTTCACGGTTGCGAAAATCCGTGGTGTTTCCACCGCTAGCATTGGCTCCCTCGAGGTCGGGTGGCTTCCTCCGGCATGCCTCGACCTCCTTGGATGCCTGGAGCCGCCCCGATCGACGAACCGCCGCCATGTCCGAATTCCAAATTCAAATCGACAACACTAAACATACTTTATGAACAAAATTTATAAAATTCCAGAAAAACAATTTGCTCCCCAGAAAATGAATCTAAAAAATTAATTAAAACTCCACTTTCAATTTAAATTTTCATTCCGAGGCTTTCAGTTTTCAATTCAATATGATAAATAAAAACAATCAGAACATCTTGGAGTTCTACAAGAGGCTCTCATAGCACTGTTGTGTTTTCAGGTTACAAACAACGCAACGGAAAAACAGAAATCCACCATGGATCTCATGTTGGACAGAGCAAAATGATCGTTTAAATTTGAACCTCCAGATTTTGATATGTGCTACGCTTTATAGGTAAGAAACTAAGCGCCCTTTACCGGTATCCACGCATGAGTAGTTGTCTCCACCACCATAGCTCTTCTCCAAGAATGCTTAATGCAGGAGGACCTTCAATCCGACGTCGCAATGGCGCAGAAGAGAGAGACTAGAGCCTGCCATTTCCGGTCTGTCAGACACTGTCAGTGAGCTCTTCTACTCTGGCCAGAGGTGCATGGAGGCCTATTTATAGGCTTCCATGCACCACATATTTGTGGCAATGTTGTCCAAGGTTTAGTCTCGCAGACACTTAAGTGCACAACTTTCCAAAAGTGTAACTTTTGTCTCAAGCTCTCTTTCTCCGTGCAATTCACTTCTGAACTATCTCGTTAATGCGTGTGATCGCTTAGGTTTCCATCAAGTTGGAAGTAATTATGAATCTCATTCAAAATTACAAGTAGTGAGCGACATCTAGCAACACATCGCTACTACCCAATTAATGAATAAGTCATACGTCATGACAAAACCTCACCTTTCGATGTCATCGCTTCAGTTGGACTCGTTGTGTCCCTTCAACATACTTCTCATGTTAAACCAAGGTGTGGAATCAGAGTGTTGAATCCCCTCTTGATACATGAGAGTCTTACTCCATGGTTTTGCTACTTACCCAAAATAAGTATGTTCCATTCGGTTAAAAGTGATATTTACTAGAATCGAAGCAAGCATATCATATAAGTAAATCTTCACTATCTCAGATCTAAGAACTACATGTACAATGACTATTGAGATGCACCTCTGACTATCTTGCTACAATCCGCACGGTGATCTCAGTAGGTCAATCCAATACTTGAACCTCTCTATCATGTATTCATAAGTCAGACCTCATCTAATGGATCTTCCCATATGCTAGTCTAGCGTGCATTATAGCAACCCAAGTTCACTATAATACTCAATTAGGGACATTTTAGGAGTGTCATATATTCCAGGGTTAACATAACTATGTTTATCCATTCTAGTGCATGAATTAATCAAACATAAACGTCTGAACAATGCCTCTATATATTATTAAATATTCATGTTAGTGCCTAAAACTCAATTGGCTTATGGGCACAACTCCTACGAGTGGTAATTTTTTATATTCGATTTCTATCACAAGAAATAATTACTTTTACATTTTGTTTAACCGTAGTAAGAATTTAATGTAGTAAGATCAATGTATGAGTCTCGCGAGGAACAATAATCCTCTTATATTTTTTGAGACAAACATCCAAACTGTCACCACCACCACCATGCTGCCAGGCGGTTACTATGCGGAAGCGGCTACTTAAGGCAGCTGGCGAC
>JBBYHH010102818.1:0-24014 GCA_038382905.1 Daphne laureola
CCGAGACAACCGAGACTGCTGAGACGGACCGATACGTTTACCAAGATGATATTTACTTAAACGGTACCGTTTCACGACCGGTACCGAGACGAGACCGGTATACTGGATGAGATTTTCAACTATGGTTTGGTCTCTTCTGGCTCACTTATTGTTGAGAACTGCTTTAATTATTAGGTACTATGGAACTTTGATCGTTATGTTTCTTCAGTCCATGACTATTTGCTATTGAATGATCAATCATTCCTCTTCAAAAAAAAAAAAAAAAACATTTTAGGCTTTCTAATGTAGGCCTCAAAATAAGAGTTTTGTTTCATAAACTTTTACATTTAGGCTTTGAATGGAAACTTAAAACGTTTTTAACATATTATGGTAAAATTTACTTTCTCATTTACCGCTTGTTACTTGATATTTTCTATTACTCAATTCTTTTGAAATGTTGCAATTTGAATCCGTTGCGAAACGCGGACAATAATACATTGTTTAATACAAAAGTGGTAAATTTGTGGCTTTATTATCAAATAATCTCCTGAACTATGTTAACTCACGAACTTTAGTTCTTGAATTATAATACGTGTTAACTCAGTCCTTTAACTATGTCAGTTCAAGCATTTCAGTCCCTTGACTCAGTAACTCGCTCTCCATGACGTAACCGTCGTTAGTTTTTTAACGGTTTAGTACCCTACTTGTAAACACTTAATTAGATCTGATAAACGAACTAAACTGTAAAGGACTAAAATTATAATATTTTTCCTAAATCAGTAACTGTCAAACGGTCAAAGGACTAAAATGTCTGACAATGAGTAGTTCGGGGACTGAGTCAATACATTTTATAATTAAGGAACAAATGATTGAGTCAACATAATTAAGAGGAATAACAAATAATTAAGCCTAAAATTGCACCAACGTCTAAGCCTTGTTGAATATAATTTGTTTAAAATCTAATAATGATAAAATTACTTTTCATGCAAAGTTAAGTGTTAAATCTAGACCATATAGTTGATTAGAAATGAATCGTCCAACAAATGCACATGTGGATGAAAGTGATTTCTTATTTGAATGCTCATTTTATTGAATAAAATAAGATATAATTGAACAAACTAATTATACAAACTTGACGAAAGCAACCAACCAATCTCTCGAGCATTGAAATAAATTAAAGTAAAAAAGAGATAAAAATATTTTCTATAAAAAACATCGTTTTTATCTGTGACAACAAATCTTTTCAGAATAAAAAACATTTATGTCATAATGAAACGACCTCAACGATCAGCTAGAAAGACAGAAAAAAGAGCAAGAGAAAAGAGCAACACCTAACTACCATCACATATCTCTAAAAATGAAATTACTGAATCAAACAAAATGAATGGAGAAATTAGAAAATGATTTTGGATAATCTTGTAAAAAATGAAACGTTTAAAGAAATAAAATGAGAGGGAGGAGTGAAAAAGACGGTGGTGTGTGGGTTTGGGCAATTGGGCCGACATCCAATATATCTCTTTTTTTGAGAGCCGCCCCAAGGCTCTTTCGGTCTATTTCCTTCTCTTGTCTCGCTTTCCAACTTTTCACGTGAGTTTGTGTCAACAAAAAGGAAGTCCCCTTCCTCAAAACTCATGCCCCTTGCAGCCACTCCACAAAAAACAAAACAGCCATTAATATATTATTATTCTCTCCATTTTAAAATTATTAAAATATTTTTTTAATTATTTTTAAATTATTGAAACGTTTCTTTTTTTAATAACTTTTTACATATTTATTTATTTTATTATTCTTTAATAAAATGATTTTAAATTACTTATCCCTCCGTTTAATTCATCCAATCCAATAACATAAAAAGCAATGAGAGCCATAGACTTCTCATGTCTCACCCATGACTAGGTTGGTGGTGGTGGAGTGGAGAAAGTGTAGATTTCACACCTCCTCGAAATGGATATGTATACTCATGCCATCAATATGTTTCATTTTGTTCAGGCGGATTCCTAAATTTCGAGATACTGCACCTTAGTCACCTGTGAAATCGAAAGAGTGGCCAGTTTGCCCAGAAAACTGTGTGATGGGCCATTCACAATGAAGTGTATAATTCTGCGGTCAATTAATTATTTTACCCTCACAAACAATTATGCAGCACTTAAAAGTTATTCATGTCATTTTAGCGTGTTGGTCCATTGGACTGGACTCTCTCCATTCAAATTTTTGCACCTCGCTCGAAGGCTCTTCTTCTTCTTCTCTTCTTCTTCTACTTTTCCATCGATTCTGAGATACAGACAAAGGTAAAGTTGCAAGCTTTTTCCGGCAGTTCCAATACTGTTAAAGTTTCCTTTCGTTGTTTCTGCCTTTACAAGAATCGGAAAAGCAATCCAAGTTCAGTTTTTCTTCCTCTTCTTCTTCTTCATCCTCTGTCGGGTGTCATTGCCTGCGTGTGGTTCATTTCCCGAGCTGAATTTCTTGGAACTAGCGGCTAACTATTTCTCATTCTCAGAGACAATCGAATGCTTGTTTTATCGATATGTATTTGTCCATTTCTTAATATACTACTAATATTTATGAATATTTTATCCCTATTAGTTTAATACTCCGTTGTGTTGTGTTGTGTTGTGTCGTGTATTATGTTGAGAACACCAGGGAGGATCGAGCAAAGCTCTTCAGGTTTTTTAACAAAGTTAGCTGCGCTGCTCTCCTAAGACGGTATGTTGCTCCTGTTAATTGAAGAGAGATAAGATAGTTTAGTTTAGTTTTGTTTGTGCAGCTTATTTATCTTATGTTGCAGTATTCTCTAACATGAATTGTGTCCCTCATTTTATGTTTTAGTCAATTCTCTTCTTCCTGCTCATAATCTGTCTTCTCAAGCTTTACACCAGTTTGTACATGGAAAGCGAAAAATGTGCCTTTCACAAACTGCTTAACAAGGCTTATTAGTTGAGTGGTCAGAGTCTCTGTGATTACACATTTATAGAATTTTGTTTCTCCTCCTTGGGCTGACTAGCGTTGATGATCCTTAAAGTCTCCACTAGGCTAGGAGCTTCAATGTCATCTTTGTTGGGGTCTGTAGAAAAAGTAGAGCATTTTAAGGCCACTGTCATCCACAACCATTAATCTGTGTTGTAAATACTAGTGGTGATTTTTAGGATGATCAGTTTCTCTGCTTACGTAATGTTTTAGTTGGTAGAAGTCTCTTGTCAAATTTTCTTGTATTCTTTACTTTCCGTCCCGCAGACCTCGAACTAGGGTTATAATTGTTCATGCTCTAAGTGCACCTGTTAAGGTTGCGGGTCTGCTGTTCTGTATGCTGGGCTCAAGGAGTCCCTATGAGCTTTGCATAGTCACCAACAATTTCGACTAATTGCATGTAAATGCATTGGGTTCATATTGTATATAGTTGTTAGGTTTTAACCTTTCATTCTATTTGTAATCTAAGGTCAAGATATAACAGTTGGTCTTTTCATCTTCCCTTCTAACCTTGCCCCTTCTCATATTCATAATGCAGATTTTGTAGTAAATAGTTTATTTGACGTGAAACCTGCATATTTGATGGCTTCACCGGATATTGATTCACCTTTGTTATTCATTACTCGTGAGTCCTACGGAAGTTTTAATCTACATGCTGAGGAAGCATATCCAGCCAATATTTTTGCCGAGCAGGATGCTTCTATCTCTTCTGTAGCGAGTAGTAGTTCTTTTGTCCCAAAGCCGCCTCCCCTGCCATGTAAATTCTACAAGAAACCCAAAAAATCTAGCTGGCTTGCTGAATGTAGCTTTGTTCCAAAAGAAACAAAGGATGCATGGGACAAGCTCTTCAGAGAAGGACATGGGGCTGATGTCTATGTTTTCACTCAGGATTCATTATGGATTTTGGCACATTCTAACATTTTGGTATGTAAAAGTTACTCTCTTTAAGCCTTTTGGATTTAGAAATGTGAAAATTGACAGGAAAAAAATGTAACTTTTAGCAACTGATTCATTTGACTGAATCAGTAGACAAAGAAAGTTTGAGTTCTTGTTTAGTAGGATTATAAGTTCTCTATTCGTAAATTTTACTTTAAAATATTGGAATCATCTGTGAATTAATCAGCTCTTCGACTGCCAAAGATTTGTGGTTATACTCTACGAGGTGACTTGTTACTGTTACATTTGAATCATCCCCTCTATTTCTTAGGGTGTTGCATCCCCTGTGCTGAATAATATCCTCCAGGAATCAGAAGTCAAGAATGGGAAACGAAGTGTTAAAATTCCTGGAGTACCTTTTGAAGCAGTGTATACATTCATACGTTTTCTTTACTCTTCCTAGTAAGTTCAACATCACATTATTGTTTTATAGTTATGTTTAAATTTCTTTTTGGTAGAGATGATTTTTTGCTATTGCCCATGTAATATTTTGAGCTCTATCTGTTTTCTAATGCGTGATATTTATGTATCGGACGCACTTTTTTTTGGACTGCAATATAAGGTTTTTATTTATTTATTACTATAAAATATTCCCATAAAAAGTTACACATTTTACCCAAAAGAGAATTTTAGGTAGAAACTCTCAGACAAACAGTTATACCTCAATCAAAAAGCTATAACATAAAGACACCATAAATCCACACCAGAGAACATGTATCCACCACACTTGGAAGTTCACTTTCAGAAACGTTTATGCCTTTTTACCTTTTTCCTTGCCAGGTACAAATGCTTTGAGAACTAGGCTAGCAAGTTATTGTAATCTTCACATGCTTAATGACATGTTTGTTATTGCAGCTATGAAGAGGAAGCACTAAAAAAGTTTGTTCTCCACCTGTTGGTCCTGTCACATTGTTATTCAGTGCCGTCTCTTAAAAGGCTTTGTATTTACCTTCTGGAGCAGGACTGGCTGACCAGAGAAAATGTGATTGATGTCCTCCAGTTGGCAAGGCTATGTGATGCACCGAGGCTTTCGTTTCTTTGCATTCGCATGGTGGTGAAGGACTTCAAATATATATCTTCAACCGAAGGCTGGAGAGTGATGAGGCGTGCCAGTCGAGCCCTTGAGCAAGAGCTTGTAGAGTTTGTTGTTGAAGCAGATTCTGTAAGTCAATATGTTTATTCTGGAGTTTCTAAATCGTACACATTCTCCTATATTTGTGCATTTAGTTAACTCTTTCGTCAATACTACACTCCAGTCAACTCAAAAGAATATTGCATTTTTATGGGGACAGAGACAGATAAAGTAAAAAGTGATGGTAATAAGGTAAATAAATATGTAAAAGTCTCCTAAAGAGGAAATTTGATGATTCTTTGGGACATCCCTGAAAGGAAAACATAATTTTTTTCAAGGTCGGAGGGAGTATCTTATGATCAATGCCATATGATAAAACAGATGAATCTTGCATGATTCATCCAATTCTAAGACTGTCTGCCATCTGAATGGTACGAAAGCCAAGGAACTTCGCCAATATTCTACCAAGTACATTCTTGATTCTTATTTTCCTCATTTTGTTGCTTTTTCCCCAGAGGAAAGAAGAGAGGTTGCAGAAAATGGAAGAGAGAAAGGTTTACCTTCAATTGCATGAAGCATTGGAAGCCCTTCTTCACATATGCCGGGATGGATGTAGGACAATCGGTCCTTCTGACAAGATGCTGAAGGGAAGTGAAGTCATTTGCAACTTTCAAGCATGTAAAGGTGTCGAATCTTCAGTACGCCATTTCTCCCACTGTAAGTTGAAGGTCCCTGGTGGATGTGTTCATTGCAAACGAATGTGGCAGCTGCTTGAACTGCACTCTCGCATGTGTGATGAGCCGGATTCTTGCAAGGTTCCTCTTTGCAGGTGATTGTGGACTTTAAATAAAAAGCAAAAAATCAGGGATTCCCTTTATATAATTATGCAGCAAGTAGAAAGATTAGCATCAGAAGTTTGCTGCCTCAATTTGTCTTAGATTTGAATAACGGTCTACGATTACAAGATCATCCTCATAAGTTTGTAGTTTTGTTATCAGAGTCTTCTTGTAGGTAGTTACTAAAGGGGGTTAATGGTTTCATATTTGGCAGGTATTTTAAGGAGAAGATACAGCAGCTCGGAAAGAAAGATGAGGCTAAGTGGAGAGTGTTGGCCAGCAAAGTCGCTGCAACAAGAAACGCGTTAGGACTGATCTCTATAAAAGGTGCAAGTCCTTTATGATATACTAATATTATGTAAGTTCATGGACATTGTAGATGTCCCTGATTTTCTCTGTAATAGTCTTGATAGTTGTGGAAGAAGATAATAAATACAATTCACCTCGTACATCTATTGGAACATGTTACATCACAAATTCAGTGATATTAAGTATCTTGAAATACAACCATTACAGATTTCAAATATGAAATAGTCAGTTTGCAGTTTGCTTGACCCCATTCAGGACCAGACAGAAATGTCAAACGATTACAAGAGGATAGAATATCTTCCTGGGACATATTACTCAGTCAAACGCTATAGTCAGCAAAAGAATTCATTGACATCTAGTATTATTTCAAAACAATGTTCCTTGTGATTACAAAAAGAGAAAGCAATAATTTTCCTTGCAAAACTCCATAAGGCAGTCCAGAAAAAACTCAGGTTCGTTTAGTTGTGAAAAAGTTTCTTAGTTTTCTTCTCCAAGTTTTCTTTGTAAATATTTGATCATATAACTAATTTTCAAGTGATGAAAAATCTTATTTTTCAAATTTTGAAAAACTCTAGTATTAAAATGGAAAAAACTTGGAGAAGAAAACTGAAAAACTTTTTTACAACTAAACGGACCCTCAATTTCCGATGAATTTCAGCAGCAACAGAGTACATGAACGTTACATCTGGCCAGATTTGAGAATTCAAGAGCTCTTTGCTTCTTTAGAATCTTGCCAATTTCTGAATCTTGTGAAGCATACTGAACTTTCTAGAATGAAGTATGAGAGCTTCATGGTAGCGTTATTTCGACTCTATTCAAGCTACCAGTCTCTTAGCTCTGGGATGTACTTGTAAACCATATCGAAGTGTGGGATGTGGGAGACTTTAGACCATTCTGGGCCTGTTTGGTAGGCGCACCTCTCCTGTAACTCCGGACAGTCCCCGATATAAAGACACTGCAAGTTAGTGAGGCGGTGTACAGCTTCGTGAGATGGAAGATGCATCAATTTCTTGCATCTCAAGATCTCTATTTGGCGGAGAGAAGAGAGGTTCCCTAACCACTCTGGCAATGATTCCATATCATCTAATTTGTATACCAAGAGCTCCCTGAGAGCCGTTAGGTGTTGAAGTTGAGGTGGCAATGACTTGAGCTTTCCCCAACCATGTAGTGCTAGTGATTCAAGTGAGGCCTGCAGAAGATGCATGGAATTTAGAAATGGAGGAAACTCTTCCAGTTCTTCTGAAAATCCTCCAATAGACAGTTTCTTTAAACGCGTCAGGCCAGAGAAGCTATTCTCCGCAATTGTCAATTGCCTGCACCCTAGAATTCCCAAGGAACTAAGGGAGCTTAGTTTCTCAAGACACTGCAGGGTGCAAGTCATATTAGGGCACCTCACAATTTCTAATCTTGTAAGGGAAGTGCAGGATTGCAACCCATCTGGAAGACTAATCAGCTCTTTACAGTCACGGAGCTCCAACTCTTTAAGAGAGGAAAGACCATCAATACTCGAAACAGAAGCCAGATTGGAGCAACCACATATCCTTAGCTCAGTAAGATTCTTAGATGTAGAAAGTCCATCCCCTACAGAACACAATTTTCCGCCCCTGATATTGAGCCTTAAAAGGGAAGGAAGATTACTGAATATCGGGACACTCTTTAAACTACTTTCTATAACCAACTCTTCAAGCAAAGGGAATGCTGTTACACCTTGCTGAGAAACATCAACCCATTGCTCCAGCCTCGCCATCCCCTTCAACTCAAAACTTTTCAATTTAGGAAACAAGGTGCTCACCTGGCTAACACCGTTATAATAGAAAGTACTCTCAATGGATTCCACTTTTGATAGATATTGAATCCTGAGGATTTCCAAGTTGGGTAGCTGTCCAAGACTTGGAAGTTGCTCAGAACATTCACAACAAACTAATTCCAATTTTATCAGATTGTCCAATACAGCTGTTGACAACCATGTTGAGAAGGTGTGTCCCATGTATCTGCTAATTGTCAAGCTTTTCAAATTTGGATGGGGTTGAAGACCTTCCAGGACATCTTCATGATTTGCTTGGGATGCTTGTCGGCCACTCCAACTGAATTGCAGTTTGTACAGTTTTGATTTATGTTGCAGGTTTGCTTTCTCGGCTTCATGTCGGTCCCTTACACGGTCAAGTCTACATATACTTAGCTCACCTTGGAGCTCAGCAAAGCAACCTAGCACTTCAATTCCAGATCCCCTTTCCTCCCCCACAGCAAATATTGACAAGGTCTGAAGGCCAGTAAGGTGAGCAATATCTTCTGGCATAATAACTGACTCATCACTGAAACAAAGATGCTTCAATCTAACTAAGTTGTTCATTCTTTGAGGAAGTCTCTTGAGACGACGACACTTCAAAAATATGAATGACTGCAAATTGTAAAGCCTGGTGAATGAGTCAGGCAGTGATTCGATCTTAGTATCAGAGATGTCAAAGTACCTTAAATGCTTCATCTTCCCAATTGAACTGGGCAACTCCAAAACATTAGCCTCAGAGAGGTCGAGAGTCCTTAAACGCTTGAACCTCATTGACATATGCTGGAAGACATCAACTGCAGAGAATAAGGAGTGTAGAGTTTGAGTAACACCCCTTGATATGTCTGGTAATTGTCTGTCGGACTCAGTGATGCGCAAGTGCCGAAGATGAGAAATTCCAGCTGGAAAATTACCATCCAGTATTATAGTCTCAGATTTTGAGAGGGAGACAGCAAGATCATGAATTAAATCATGCATTTTGAAAGTGGTGATATTTCCTAAAATATCCCTCTCTACATCTTGGAAGAAAGAATTTGATAAGAGGGCACTGAAAAACCGGTAACCAATATCCTCCAAGGACATTTGCCTCCCTTCAGAGGGCTCAAGATACCCTTCTGCCATCCAAAGTTTAATCAACTTGTTCCTGTCAATGAGAGAACCCTTGGGAAAAACTGAACAGTAAAGAAAACACTTCTTCAGACATGGTGAACTCAAACGAGAAAAACTCAGTTTCAACATACGCAAAATCCCCTCATTATCTTCCAAGGAACCCCAAAGACTACTTTGTTGAATTGAAAACCACTCATCCTTGTTCATATTACTAGACATAGCACCACCTATGACATGTGCAACTAGAGGTACACCTCCACATTTCTCAGCAATTTTCCTCCCAGTGATCTCAAAATCTGGGGGCAGTGGTGATACTCTTGTAATTCTTTCTTTCATTATTGACCAACACTTGTCCTCATCCAATATTTGAACATGATGAATGTGTTCTGGAACCGTGTCCATTTTCAGAGCTACCTTCTCACTACGGGTGGTCACCAGAATCCTACTTTTGGTTCTTTTATGAATTGAGAAGAAGCAATTCCTCAAATCTTCCCATAAAGACGCATCTTCATTCCAAACATCATCAAGAATAAGAAGAGAATTACTTTTCTTATCAAACAACTGTTTAAGATTAGAAAGTATTTCTTCCTTGGTGCTATAGAAACTATGACCAAATCCAAAACGCCCCATATGCCCCAGCATACTGCTTAAGATCCTTTTGACATCAAAGCCATCGGAAACACATAGCCATACTCTCACATCAAAGTGCTTCTTCACTAGATCATCATCATAAACTAGTTTGGCGATAGTTGTCTTCCCAACTCCTCCCATGCCCACAATAGAAACAACAGAAAATGCTTGTTCATTTGTTGGTGAACCCAACAGCAGGTCAACAACTTTAGAGACATCATCCTCTCTGCCTATCGGCTTTGTCTCACCAAGGAAAGAGTGAGTTTCAGGGATGGATGATGCAATTATAGGGGCTCCAATCGTAAGCCTGTGCTGGAGACCAAGCTCAGCAGCCTGGCTATTTATGTTTCTCAGAGAAACATTGATTTTCTTGATTTTGACACCCATCTTGTGACGAAATGCCACAAGATTTGGGAAACGGAAGAAGTTGCGCACCTGTTGATCAGTTTGGGTTTCTGCTACCTCCATCCTCAGATTTTCATAATCAATCTCGTCCAGAACATCATTGGCCTCGTAAGCAAGATCTCTAAGCCTCAGCAGCCAGTGGTTGACAGCCTTGTCCTTCAACTGTCTCTGCTCAGCATCCTCGAGCACGCCCTGGATCATCATGAGCATGTGTTGAAGCTTCTGCAACTCATCCTCCAGATCCCCAATGAGATTCACCTGGTCTCTCACAATGGAAATCAGGTTCGTTATTGTGATCTCAAGAAGAGCTCCCAGCACAACTTCAGCAGCCATCTTGATTTTTCACAGAAGCAAATGGTGGAAGAAAAGAAAATGGTGACGCAAATAGCTAGAAAGGAAAAGCTTAATAGGCATGAATCAACTCAAGAAGTCAACGGTACGCTCGATCTACACGCGGAGTTGAAACAAATGCCAAATAAATTTTACGCCCCTGAACTGTGTAAAAGCAAACGCTTTATGCCCTCAACTGTGTCTCATGGCCCATACACTAATACTATCCATCAGCGAGCGCCTTGATAGGTAAAGAGGAGAAACGGATGTAGATTTGAGAGTATGTGCAGGTGAATGAATCATTCTGTAATACTACAGGAAAAAGGATCATAGTTAAGAAGTTACTAGAAATTAATTGGCAGAATGGACGTCTAACACGAAACAAAGTTTGATGACAAAAGAGGTACAACAGGAATACAGGTCGTTAATTGATCTTTAAATTAAAGTTACAGGGCATATGATATGATTCTGATTTCTGAGTTCTTAGCTAACCAGAGAGAGACCAACCCGAGAACAAAACCGGTCTCAGGCAGACGAATAGAAGCCAGAAATATTTTTACTTTCTGTGAAAAAAAAAATCTACTTCTATCGTTCCTCTTTGCTGCTCTGGTTTTCTTCTTCTTCTTCTTCTTCTTCTTCTTCTTCGGCTATGCTATGCGATGGGGTTTGACCATCAATAGCTAATACCTTAATCGAAAGTTTTTCGTCTTCTGGCTTTTGAATTGGTTTCGACTTCCCCCAGACCAATTTGGGGCTTTCATCGAGATGGGGAAGAACCAAGCCTACAAAGCTATGCAGAGATCCAGGCTTGGTGCTAGCTCTGCCGCTCCCGAGGAGATCGAAGATGGCATGGTTTGTACTCTTCCATATTACTACCTATTCATGTTCCCGATTTCTGCTTCGTTTCCATGATTTTGCTCGATTTGGATGATCCAGATTTCATATGTTGGTTGGTAGCGGACTTGAAAATTTATCTCATAATCTGGTTTGAGGTAGCGCTGGTGAAATATACCACCATCTCTCAGATGATTTTTAGGAAAATAAACGTTGTGGATAAAATTATTGTTGACTGTACCACTTAGCATACTCCCTAACTAACGGGAGTTATGTTATGCAATTGATAGAATGGGAACTAACAGAGAATGTTGGATATGATGATGCAGTGGAAGAAGCTAAAACATTCACAATGGTTTTCTAAGTCGGGCTCGAGTTGTCTCATGAATTTATGTTTCGACTGTTCTTGTGATCAATCTATATATGCTATGTGGTAAACTCCAAACCCCTATTAGATGTATGCACATATTCTCTTATCATATATCTCCAGCCTGACCATTGAAAAAGAATTGCATAGATGTTGATTCATGAAATTAGAGATGAATAGAGTAAATCTATGCATAGCGGTGGGGATTTTACTGTTGTATGTTGTGCCATGATTAATATTTGTTATGCTTAAATAAGAAATTAAATCATTTTTAGTGAGTTTTTCATATCGTTTAAAGATGTCTGGTATTATGCTTTTATTGTGGCATCATACCATGCTTTTATTCCGCTAGGTCAGAGAGTGTAGTAAGATAATGGATTGTTTTTTTCATAGTTTCTTTGATCTGCTTTCCTAGAATTATTCTCATGAGGACTGTCACAGGTGGATGGTTCTTTTCATTCACCAGAGTGGCATGCTGCTCGTTTGGCCAGCCTTAAAACATCACATACAGTTACCTGGGAAGAGTTTAAGCAGAAACAGAAGGTAAGCTTTCGTGTGCAATTCTAGTAGCCATCTTTTAATCAGTTGCTCTGCCCCCTTCCTAATTGAACCATTTGGTTTTTGGACAAGAATAGTTATTTGTGTAACTCCCACTTAAGCATTTATTTGGTTCACAAGAAACATATCTTAGTGCTTAAAAGTAAGATTAGCAGAAGGCTATTAGGAAATGGCCAACTGAGCTCTGTCTAGCTTTCACTATAATTGGAACTCTGTAAATTTTGTTATTGCATATGAAATAGGGGAAATTTTGGCTAATCCCGTACCTGTTTTTGCAATTACAAAATCAAGCTGAAAGTTGAGCTTTTTTAATTTTCCCCTTCGACTGAGGAAGTTTTAGAAATTGTACTTCACATTTGACATCAATTTGAAAATTAAGCGTATCTTATTCGGTTTGCCGTCTCAGCAGCATTCCCTTTGGAGTACATAGTAGTAGTTTTGTTCGTTTTCCTGTTAATTGATGCTGAGGATACAATACTCTTTCCTGTTGCCTAAAGGTCAAGGAACCATTGTCTATTTATATTACTATTTCTCACTGTACCGTTGGGCAAGGTTTAATGGACAGTCGAGTATTGTCCGAGTATATATGATCAATTATCTTTCTATTCAGTTATGCAATATCATTTTGCATGAACATATGCTAAATCATCATCATTGTACGACACCTTATTCCCAACTAAGTTGGGGTTGGTGGCATGAAGATTGTAATATCATTTAACTTTTAAAAGTTAGTCTACACTATAAATTTATGCAAAAGTAGGGAATGCCATGTATAGTTTTTGTTTAATGCAGACCAATAGATTTGCCATTGTGTAGGATTGATTGGCTATATTTGCGAGGTGGAGAAAACAAAGCAAGTCCAACCAAAACTTACTCATTAGAAATAGCTGAAAGTGGTCTTAGTCTTTTAGGGCTTATGGAGGAACTTTCCACCAATTTGATTGAGCAGAATGGAGACATTCTACTCATGAAGGTTACTCAACTTGATGAAACTAAGGCTTTGTTGATTTTTGAGTACTAGTTAGTGTAAGAGAGAAAAAAATGTTTAAAGCATTTAAAAATGAGATCCACTAGAAAAGCAAGGCTAATTAATGTGAAAAATCTTTTCAATTTCAAATAAGTGCTGTTAGTCAGCACCTTTCTGGTGAATAGTAAAGCACAAATACTGTGATCCATGGTCTTTTTGCATTATAGTATCAGCAACCCAGCTATGTACGAGTACAATACTAGTATATCTTGTAAGTTAATTACTTGTGTAAGCTGTCATGTTACTTTTTCTAGTGAAATAGACTGGACATCAAATCGTTGCCCTTCTAATTGTAGGAAGATGCCGTGAAAAAGGGAGAATTGGAGGCAGATGCGGATAGACTAATGCGAGAATATAGGGCTCAATTAGATGCTGAACGAGCATGCAAGCTTGCTCAGGGTCGGAACCATTCTCGCAGCAAAACTAATCAGAAGAAAGGTATGGGTAACGAAAAATAAGATGGCTATGAATTTGCACTTTCTGTTGGAAGGGGGAAAAAGCTTACGTCTATTCTTTTCATTTCTTCTCTTTTTTTGTTTTTCTCGTTTCAGTCAGAGACAGGAAGGATAAAGAGTCAAAGAAACGTAGCAGCAGGAAAAGGAAGGTATGTATTATTCTGCTTTTCTTATTAGCTATACTGTCTCACAATATGATCTGTTTGCCTGTTTGTGAGATCGTCAATATTGTGAGATCGTCAATATTCGGTAAATGCAAATTCACTGAAATTCCATCTTTGTGAGATCGTCAATATTGTACCAAAGGCGTTTTTATGTAGTCACAACTCACACTGCTTATTTTATATTTTTGGGGTAGGTTGCACATTTGTGTTCTGAAAGACAAACTAAGCATTCATGTAGTTTTATCTACTCCATTAATTCTGTTTTGGGGCTATGAGTAGTCTTCTTTGGCTTGTTGTTTCATCATTCCATGGCCTTTGCCTTGGAATTGCACTTACATTAAGATCTCACTCGGTGACTCATGCAGCACTCGAGGAGGAGATCTTCTGACTCTAGTTCCAGCAGTTCGTCCTCGGACTCTTCTAGTAGTGAGGATGAAGGGAGAGAATCTAGAAGATCGAGATCCAGGTCCAGAAGAGAGAAGAAAAAGAAGCGCTCTCGGAGAAATAGTTCAGGCAGTGATGATGGAGAAGCCGGTGGTCCTGTGCCACTTTCCAAATTTTTTGGGACCGTGAAGAATTAATGGCGTCCATTGCTGATGTTGTTTCTGTATTCATACAGGTTATCAAGTGGACAAATTCTTCTGTACTGGTTGAATTGATGGGCTTGTAAGGATCTTTAGCTTGTCTGAAATTCTGAATCAATTAGCCTTCAGCTTCTGGTTTAATTCATCCCAACTGCCAAATTGCGTGCCTTGTCAAATGAATTTAGTCGATGTGTAACTGTTGGACTTATGAAAGTGCACAAGTCCCCATTTCCACTCTAAATAAAGTTCTTAATTTCTTTTAATATCTATCAAATAAGTTATACTTTACATGATTCTCATACAAAAAGTTGAACTAATGCTTCAAATGTAAGAGCTGAGCGCATTGATATTTGATGCCCATGACAATTTGGAGCTCAATTCTTCAACAACAAAAATTCCAACCCGAGAGCAATACAAGTGTTCTGGTCCCAACATTTTGACCCTAACAAAAAGTTCAAATGCAAGAGCCACTGAGTTCTGGATGGAGCTATATGTACACACAAATCAATTGCTAAACCATAAAACGAAGAATTCGAAGTTGCCAGTTAACCTAGGTGGTGAATTCCCTGGAAACCAAGGGTCTTCTACCCAACTTCACCAAAAAGAGGGAAGTTGCTAATCGAAGTTTTGGCTTGTATAGGTTCATATACCCCAACCAAACCTATTGGACCTTCGACGGAAAAGGATAAGTAAAAAACTGAAATCACACAGATCTACCACTCTTCTGTCGTGCAATGCTCATTGCAGCTATTGATATTCAGGGTTGAAGGCAAGAGCCTCCCGATAGATGAGCTCCCTCATCTGCTCCTCGGTTAAGGCGTGCTGCTCAAAGTCGAAACTGAACGGTGTCGTGCACACAGGCTCATCACTTATGTCATGGAGAGAGTTTAGGTAGGGATGAGCCAGTGCTTCCTCAACTGCAAAACATGAGAAAAATAACAAATGAAACAGTCTGACTAAGATGCTGCACGGTTCCTGAATTGCTTTTGACTAAATGTTTATCATGCACATTCAGAAGAAAACTTATTTTTCTTTTTCCTTTGTAGGGGCAGGTGGATTAACTTGAGAAATGTAAAATTCGATGAACAATCAATAAGCAATAGATTGACACGAATCTTAACATCTGTTACAAATTTCAGCCATCAGCAATGCGTTCAAGTTTATATCGGCTGGAAAGCCCAAATTGTATGCAAACAGATATGAATTACCGTTCATGACTTCATGGCTAAAGCTAGATCAGTGGTCAAACACGTGTAAGATATGTGAAGGAAGTTTTAAATCCAATAACATGCACTCATCTTGATGTAACAAACAGTAAGGTTCCATGAGAGAACAATATCTTGGATCAAATGTTAAAACAGAAAATAATGCATCTTTCTTCCATTTCTTTTTCCTGTGATGAAATAGCGTACCTGTTAGCCGCTGTCTTGGATCAAATGTTAACATCTTTTCAACAAGATCAATGGCCAATGGGTGGACGGTTGGGAACTTTTCCGTGAAAGACTGCCGACGATAAAGAGGGAGTTGTTGTATGTATCTTTTAGCATTTTCATTCAAAAATCCCAACTCAGCCTCTGAGGGTGTCCCAATCAACTGCATACCATATCGAGAAGATAAATCATGGAAGGTACTAATTAGAAAACGCACTTAGACCAGATTCAACTTCTGACTCCTGATTTTGGGAAGTATTCTATGTGTAACGGCAAAGTAAATAGAACTCTACATACTTTTACAGATATTTTGCAACTTGTCTTGTCATTTACCCCTATTCAAGACTCAAGAGTTTTCTTCCTATTCAGGAACCATTTGAATTGCTAGACACAACGTAAAAAGACAGGAAAGTGTAGGTGCTTAATTTGGTTTCCTTTGGTGCCTCTACAACCCTACCTAAGTGACTTCTTACATAATTGGAATATACAAGAATGACAACATAGGGAAGGAAGCTGCTTCTTATGATTAATATTGTGTAGAATACAGCAATGAATAAGAGTCAGGTGACACACTTAACCTGCATGAAGACCTTTAAAAATGATAATCAAGATACAAGGGAACATTAGTCCCAGCTATTCAATAATTACCTCCATAAGTAGCCGTAGCTGATGCACATGATCTCTCCCAGGAAATAGAGGCTTCCGATCCATCAACTCCATGAAAATACAGCCAACAGACCATACATCTATAGCAGCAGTGTAATCTGATGAGTTTAACAATAGCTCTGGAGCTCGGTACCATCTTGTTACCACGTATTCTGTCATAAAATCAGTTTCTGATGTCACACGAGCAAGCCCAAAATCGCATATTTTCAAGTCACAGTTTGCATTCAGGAGAAGGTTGCTAGGTTTCAAGTCCCTGTGCAGAACACTTGCAGAGTGTATATACTTCAACCCTCGAAGGATCTGATACAGAAAATACTGCAATGAATGTCAAAAGAATGGTCAGGTAGGTTTTCAGACTAAAGAAGCAATATAATAAACTTTGATTTGCTAAAACAACAATACACTAAAACAAAGGCAGAATAAACATGGGCAAAGGTAGGAGAAGCAAACAGGTATGCTTTTTCAAAGAACTGGTCCTAACATAACTGTTTCTGAGACCTAGGTGATAGAGGACACAAGCATAAAAAACAGGATTATAGTAGACCTAATTGATAAAGTGCAGAGGCATATGAAAAGCAAGTATTGGTTATCCTGCAGGTGGCAGAGGGATAAGTTATGGTAACCATAATACAATTACTCTCTATAGCCAACATGGCTAAGATTGGAAGTTGGAAAGCAAACAACATCCACCCACCAATCAAACGATAAAAACTCTAATCCATAAAAGAACATACCACAAATCCATCTGAGGGTTACTAGTATTAGCTTTATGAAAAAGAACGGAAACCAAGATCACATTTCATCCTAAGCATAGGAGTGCAATCTAATACCTACCAGCTAGCTCATGCCATAATTACTACCACCGCCAAATTGAGAAACTCTATGATGATAATGATGAAGAAGCTGGTAGTACCCAAAACCATACATGCTAAATTAAATATGCAATCAAAATGTTGAGTAGTTGCTTGTAAAAGTTGTTGTGATGAGAAATGCAAGATAAAGGCATTTGTTAACTATTCCTCCGTCCCTAAATGATTGAAACGTTTGACTTTCGATATCCATTTAACTTCAAATTATCTATATCATGCCTTAGTAAAAATATTTGAAAAAAAATATGTTCATAAAGTAGACATATCAAATTAACATTTGTATATAAAAACATTAAATTTATAGTAGTTCATAATGATAGAGAAATAAAATCATAGAATAAATGTTGAGAAGTAAGTGTTTCAATCATTTAGGGACAGACTAGCTAACATATAACTTCTATTGAACAGCTGAACAAAGCAGTTTGTGATATGCCTATGATAGTATAACTAGCATACGTCTGTGTGGACATTGGGGGAAGCTTAAACCTGGCAGTGCTCTTCAGATAGAGCTTGATTAGAACGTATAATCTGATGCAGGTCCGTGTCCATCAGCTCATATGCAATATAAACATCATTGAAATTCCCTCTCTGGGGTGGTGGTATTATATCTCTGATCGCGACAACCTGCATACAAGGTTACACTTTGATCAAAATAAGACCAAATATAGCTAATGAACTGAAAAGGAAAATTCAAAGAAAAAAAAAAAGAAAAAAAAAGGCAATCTGACTGACATTTTCGTGATCCATATGCCGAAGCAGCTTGATCTCGCGAAGAGTCCTCTTTGCATCAATCTTATTATCGAAGGCGTTGGCAATCTTCTTGATTGCCACATGCTCATTTGTTTCGCAATTTAAAGACGAGCTGTAAAGCAAAAGTGAAGCAGATCACACAAAAATGAATCGAGACTCAGAAAGCAGAATGAAGCTGGAAAGTCTGCTTCGATCAAAATCAGCGCACTGAAATCTCAGTTATTTAAGATTGCCCAAAAAACATCGAGCAGAATCTCGCTCAACAAAAACAAATGGAATGGAAGGTAAAGAAGTGGAAACGATAGAAACAGAATCCCCAGAAGCAAGCGTAGATTCAGATGAGAAAAGAAGACTATCGAGGAAGAGAGGAAACACACCAGACGATTCCGTAGGCGCCTTTGCCGATAGGCATGATAGGGGGCTTGTATTTGGCGGTGACCTCGAAAATGTTGCCGAAGATGTTGTACTGGATGAAGCGGCCGCCGTGGCTGAGAGTGGCGGGAATGTTGTCGACGGCGGCGTGGGGCGGAGGAGGGGCGGCGTCGGCCATGTCGGTGTCGGCGGGGTGAGGTGAAGGTCCGTCCATGAGGTGAGAAAAGGAAGCGAAGAGAAGAGAGACTGTGTTGTGTAGTGGTGGTGTCTCTTCTTCTTCTTCTTCTTCCTGGTGTTGTTGTTATTTGGTCAATGGATCTGAAATCTAATTTGTTTGGTATCGCGTCGCCTTTTCCATTCCGTTCCGTTACAGTCTGCTGCTCTCTCTCTCTCTTTCACCCTCACCCTCTATTTATTTCTCTCCTACTCTGCCCAGACCACACCAACTGATCTCTAACTCTTTCTTGTTTTTGTTTTTGTCTACTTCATTTTCCAGCAAAATTGGATATATTTTCTAAAAACTTTATTTTATTTAGCTTTTATTTTCATTCTCACTAAAAAAAATCGGGCAAATTATGTAAAGGTTTGGAAATTTTTAAATTTGACTTGATATATATATATATATATATATATATATATGTGAGAAAAATGATACTCCCTCTCTCTCAAAATTATTAAAATATTTGATTTTTTATATTCATTTGATTTTAATTTATCTATATTATTTTATTATAAAAAAATATAAATAAAATACGTTTATAAAATAGACATATCAAATTTTCGTTTATATACAAAAATTTTAAATTTATATTTAAAAAATATTATAAATTAAATATTAAAAAATAAACATTTCAATATTTTTTTTAGATGAAGCGAGTAGTAATTTGATAGAAAGTTTGCTTGACTCCGATTTATCCCATTTTACTATTCCTTTTGTTCCTAAATAATCTTATGTATATTCTTTTGTCGGATTGTCTTTGAAATTTTTTTCATTTTCTTGAAATGGAAACTTATCTCCTTTGAAATTATCAAATTCTCCATATTTTATTTTTATTTTTTCTATCTTATTTTTGTACAACCTCTACGTAAGGACAATTATCTCAAACTACATACAATCTTACATTCACCTTAATCTCCACGACCATACAAAGTATAAGATTAGTTGAGGACGGAATAAATACTTATCAACTACTACTACTTTGATAATACCACAATCATTCCCCGATTTAAAATGGAGTAATAAAAAAAAACAATTATTTTTTTAACTTAACTTTTCATTACTGCTTAATCTCATTCCCATCGAATACAAAGTTTTTGAAAAAGAAACGATAACTACGAGTACATACAAAGGAGTGATAATTTGAAACCATGGTAACTGAGTAGTAAGGGCAAAGAAGAAAGGATAAAACTGAAGTTATTTGTACTCCCAGAACAAGAAGTGGAATCTGGTTTTGAGACGAAAGGAACCATTTCTAAGAGGACGAGTAACAAAAAGTGATCAAAACAAGAGAGGAGGGGAGTGTTATGTTAACTCTACCATGCAAATGCTGGTAAGACATATGTTGGAAGTGCATCATCATATTTTGCTGCAAGTGCCTGCACAGAAGCCGGATCTGCAACTTCACCAAAGCTGCTGAGTCCAAGTTCAGTAGCATGAATCCCTCCGGTGATAAATGCCGACTGAATTCCGGCCAAGTTTGCACCTTTAACGTCATGGTGAAGAGAATCACCGACAGCTATCGAATCAGAAGCGCTCACGCCGAGCATGGCCATGGCCGATTCATATATTATCTGATATGAATATTTATCTCAGTTGGCAGATAACAAACAGACAAAGGAAGTACTAAGTAGTAACCTTGAAAACCTAAAAACCACCTTGTCAGGTTTGCCCATCCATTTGACTTCACCCCCAAGCTTTTCATATTTGGCGGCTAGAGTACCTAAAGCAAAATAGATTCAAAAAATTTCTTCAGGATACACAGCTCCTATTACAGACAAAGCTTGATGCATTGCCATAGCATTTAGAATAATACTACCAAAGCTGTGAAAACCAAATATGTTTTGAAGGGGCAAGTAGTACTCCTGCATTTAGGCCCTCCTTCTTTGACCATATATGACCAAATTTTCAATCTTGAGTTGCAAATTGAATAGGACAACACATATGCATCATAAAGTTTCCAACTTTATCCTACCAAGGCCACAACCAATTTTCAGATAGTGGGATATTACATGCTTCATTATGGTGGCGGGGATTATCCAACTTTTAAAATAAAAAAGAAAAGAAAAATGAACACTTTTAGGACCACCAAGTGTTTGAGACAATTTTGTGGCAGTCGGAGAGTTGTAGATGCAATGGACTTGATAAACCTGTGTAGTGAGATTGGTGCATGGCCATACAAGATTGGTGCATGGCCATACAAGATTGGTGCAACCAGACTCAATATTTAGCGAGGACCTGACACAATCAAAGAGAAGCCTTCTTCGTACGATGCAGCTAGAACTCTTGAAAAATAAAAGTAGAGGAGAAAGTAACAAGTACAATACCAGGCATGACACGTAAAGCTCTGGCCTCAACAGTCACAAAGTCTGGGTTAGCAACCACCATAGGGATCTTTCTAGTTGCACAACGCTCCATTATTTTCTCCAGGTGTTCCAGATCCACTAGGCATACTTCGCCGGAGGATAGCCCTAACGCTTCAGTGCCATGGGCTAAAATGAATTCAGCTTCTTCAACATTGTTCACAACTTGTAACCCCAAACCCTGCAGAAATATTAAAAGGCAAGAATGTGTTATTTATAATTCTTGACTGACTTGTAAAATTTCGGGTTATGAGGGCTAGACAATGTTGATAAAGCTAGCTCGCTCACCAATGAAAAGAAAAGGAATGGTAGAATAAAGTCACCCAACTCTAAACTTAAGAAAGCATTCATTCACACCTGGATACAGATAATTTCCATGCTCTAGATGCCAAAATTAATCATGTGTAAAATTGTTACCACAATGGATTATTGATAAACTAACTGATGTTGAGAAATATGTTAGCTAGAGATGTTCTTACGGGCATTGATGTCATTGGTATACAAATGAAAAATAGGCCCAAATAGCACCAAAGCAACCTACTATCATACCTCAAGAGATATTGAACCCCTATCGCCCCAAGTCATATGTATGCAAGGCCTTCCAAGTGCAGAGAACCAGGCATCATTTCTCCTGAACATTTGAACTTTCAGTGAGCTTGAGGTCTTACTTGTACATGCTAACTTAAAATAAGCAAGAATAAAGTATAATAAATCAAAGTACCATAAAAAAAACAAAAAAAAACGATGTGGTAGATAAAAAAAGTTCTTCCTTCATAGACGTGACTACTGACTACTACTTCAACTGTAAGAAAAATAAAATAATCTGATCTGTAGGCAAAAAAATGTCATTTGAAGGATACTAACAATGTTCAGTAATCTGAATAATGTGCCACTAGATGCTGTGTATATTATGCTAGCTTGCACAGTTGCACATCTATAATTATGCACTTTAATTTCCTGTTTCCCTCGTTCAAAAAAAAAATTCCTGTTTCCCAGCAGAAATATACATTGTTCACCCATAAAAGAAAGATATTAAGAAGTCAACCTTAACAACTTTTGATGTGTTAGTTCACCACTTGTGATAGCTCCAGCAAAGAGAGAGGTATCAAAACCTAGGTTCTTCATCTTCTCTATTGTCGTAGAAGCCCGTCTTGAAGAATTACTTATGATGACCATCTTTGCACCAGTCATAGCCAGCTTTTCCACTGTCAGTTATTTATTTTAAAAAGGAGAATTACCAGTCCCATTAATTAGGAAGAATCACAGGCAAGCAAAAGCCAAACACTCTACTTATGTTGGTCTATATCTCATTCATGAAGGTAGAGAGCGATCAGAAACAGTAGAAGTAAGAGTTGTCCCTGGTGTGATCCTGTTAGCCTAGCTGTCTTTCGCTATTAATAAGAAGTTCCTGGTTGTCCTTGGTGACTTTTGTTCTTGATAGTTTTGTGGACTATTTTATAAATGCCCCAGAAAATCACTTAGCCATCCATGCACACAGGCAAAAAGACGTACAGAAACTCACTTAAGAAAACATACATGTCAAAATTGCTCCAGGATAAGGCTGTTTCCCATCATGAAGAACACCAAACTGATCCAGGAACCAAGCCTGCACAGAAAAAAAATTAGGAGTTACAATATAAGTTAATCCAGTTCAAAAATGAATAGACAACATGGTGCCAGCCCACACCTAGGAAAATTCTTGTACTGAAAAGGTAATTCCTAGGTAAAAATCACATCATAACTTATAAACATGTAGTACATTCAACAGATTCTTCATCTGCTGATCATTTGATAGAATTCAAAACTTAGAAACCATAATGCTTGAACCTATATCATTTAGATTTTTTGTTCATTCTCGATTCATAGTCTCATGAAGTTGTTAATGTTAAAATTTCTCCAATAAAAACTCAAAATTAATATTTTCCCTGTAATTATCAATCTAGTCACGCAGCTTGAATTCGACGACAAATAAAATACGGAAATACAAGCCTCTTAAACACAACATAAATACTGAAAAAACTGAGATAAGTAGGTCAATCTCACGAACACCTTGAAACGACGCGATTCGGCTAGTTGCTGGAGACCTCTGAAAACCTGGAAATGAGACTCACCAGGGCTGCCGACGGCGACGGAGCATTTCACCATCAGTCAATCGACGGCGCCGGTACTTGCGCAGTTTACTTGTCAAATTTTATTCTAAAAACCCAAAGCCCAAAAAAATAAACGAAATCGTGGGCTGGGCCTAACCGGTAACTCAATTGCATCATATCTTAGGCCCAAGAGGTAGAGCCCTAGTAAGCATAAAGTCTACGGGAAAACAATTTTACATCCCTAATCTATATTAGGTCAGTCAAGTCACCCCCTTAATTCTTTAACTATATAATGGAGCTACTCTCACTCACACCACAAACTATGACATTACTTACACTTATGTCCATATATAAATTGAATCAGAACAGCTAAAGGTGTAGTTTAATGGTCAAGGCTTTATGCTTGTGGTTGATAAGTTAAAGACTTAACCCGGAACTCCCTCTTCTTGGCCTCCCACCTCATGTACACAAAACTAAAAAAATGCTCATTTTAGGCCACATCGCATAGTTAGTGGTAATAAACAGCTCTGAGATGGAGAGAATTGTTATTGCTTCCCTGATAACCTTTTGGACACTAAAGTTCCCCATTGTTCTTGGTTTTAGTGAAATAGTAGTAGTTGTAGTAATGAGTAGCATGGACTTATAGTTTGTGGAGCGAAGTGTCCAAATCAATATAGTGCGGGATGTAAAATTCATATTCACCTAATATCTATCTAATAACCACGAGAAGTTGTTTTTTTTTTTTTTTTTTTATTTATTTATGGAAAACGCTTGTTATTATTTCTTGAATAAATAATAAAAATCAGAGTCAGAGTTTACCAAAGCAATAACCAAACACCCAAACAAAAACAAATAAAAGATGAAAAAATAAGAAGAACCAAAACATGTTAAAATCACGAGTAGAGCCACCCCGG
>JBBYHH010102819.1:0-14944 GCA_038382905.1 Daphne laureola
ATCTAGCCGCAGGGAAAAAATGCTATTAAAAAAATATTTCCTTGTAAAAATTATACGCATTACTTTATGAGTAGTTTTAAAAAAAAAGATTGACTTATTTTTTTAAAAGGTAACCTAAGTTTTCATTAAAAAATTAAAAAAAAATCTTGAATCTTAATAAAAAAATGATTAATTGGATGGCGATACAACGACGGATGAGGTGGTGGTGCAACGGCGGAGGGGCGGTGGTGCAGCGGTGAGGCTGTAAGGTGCAACTGGTTGCGGAGGGAGAGGTCAAAATGTAGAAATCTAAAGTTTAAGGATTAATTTATCAGCTTTAGAAATTTTAGAGTGAAAATAAAAATTAATCTAAAAAAATAACGAAATCCGTCAATCAATTTAACGATAGTGGCAAAATAACCCCATTTTTCAAATATTGATAATAATTTAACCCTTCAAAAAAATTTAATGATAAAACATTACCAACCTTCAAACATTAATGATAAAATTATCCATTTTCTCTTTTCTAAAAATCCAAGATATGGTACGCGTAGTGCGTGGAGGGGGACAGTTTTCGCTAAGTCGGCAATGCCTTTATTTTTCTGCTTTTGTTTTTGTTTTTGTTTCTTCTTTTTCTTGTTTTGTCCTGTTTTTAGGAGTATTAATTTATTTTTATTTTATTTTATTTTTTTATGGGGAAGGACCCCTTCCAGGGATTCTATTTCGACACTTCGATCCTATTTGTAAAGGAAATAAAATAAAATTCTACTTAAACCTGATTTGTTAGTGTTAGAGAATACGGGGGAAGAATTGAGAAGAAAACTTAAGGGTCGTTTAATTATAAAAAATTTCTAAAAATTTCATTTCAAATTTTCTTTATAAATAGTTAAAATATATAATTAATTACGAAAGAGAGAAAATATTGTTTTCAAAACTCTAATGTTAAAATAAAAAACTTCAAAATAAAATTTTCTATTTTAACTTGAGTTTTCTAAAATTTTAAAAATAAGATTTTATCTTGTTAATAACTAGCTATACATCTTAGTGTTAATGACTAGTTTTAAATTAGTATTAAGTATTACTACTCAATTAGTATTAAGTGTATTACTTAGGTCCAATAGAATGACCATGTGACAATTTTAATGTATAAGTGTTGCCAACGACCACAATCATACTTTTCCCAATTCAACTGGGACACTTAAATCTTCTAGTCATCAGTTTGTTGAAGAATCGATTAGATCAGAGATCCCAGAACGTGAATGAAACTCAATCATATTAGATGGGTACATCTTTCATACACAAATGCTTTACTAGGTCAAGAACCCATATCATCATTTACAGAAGTTGGAAACCATATGCAGACAACTTAATACTTAAATGAATGTCAAGAGAAAACAATGTATTTTGCCCAAAAGTTGTTTGTTTTGCTACAACATTATATGAGTCCACATCCACTCTTCTCATTCTAACAGAGTTTGCAGTTCCAGTATCCGGAAGTCATTAGCTTTCACAGTACCACCCTTTCTCAAGTAGTTTATCAAATCAAACATAACAATAGACAACCAGCAAAAACACACGCACAGAATGATTTTCCAAACACAAACTACTTCATAGCTTTTCACTCATGGTAAAAATGGGACTAACTTTAATCACAATAACTGAGTTCCAATATCCAAAGGGTAAAGAAGACGGCCTTCATATTTTAGCTGATCATACATGCCTGTTAACCTGTACCAGTACCAAAATCCTGGACTCTTCTCTGGGCGTCTGAGTAAGTAGTAAGATACCTTCACCACTATAATGTCAGACAACTACGTCTCTTTACTTTCAGACTCAGGTTTTGAAATCCTACAATTGGTTTTGGGCTTGGGGTACCAAGGTGTGCTGCACCAATTGTTTAATGCAGCATCATGTACGCCACCTTAGAAATACTGAAAAGTTGATCTATAGAATGGCAAAGGGGAGTCACTGGCATCAGACTTTGTTTTACTAACTGAGGATGATACTGAACAGAAACCTTCAGCAAGAGTCCCTGAAACATGTGTGTATCTCAAAAAACAAGGACCAGAAAATGATGAAGATTGCGTTGCTGTTGATCACCATTTTTAGTGGTGGTTCAAGACCCACTATTCAGATGTTCTGGGGGATTCAAGGATCTGATAACACTAAGCACCAGCAAATATCTGCAAAACAATGTGGACACGTCAGCCAACTGAATGAGTAAACAAGAATTACCCTTCATTCAGTGATACAAAGACTCACTTTGGCCAGGGTATCTTCCGAGATTCGAGCCTTGCTTTGCTCTTTATTGCCATCAACTGGCTTATTCTGTGGGAACTGGCGGATGACCTTTGGCTGCCTAATAGGAAGTGTAGTGTTGCTACCTGAAACTTTCTGGGCTTTCTGCTCATGATGATCAACAATTCAGAAGACAACAGTTGTCATTTTAAGTCTGTGTAAATGAAACATGCAAATCAATATATATATATCAGTATTATATATACTACTTTAGTATACTAGGTAAAAACAGATTTACTGTTCTCCAAAGCGATCAGCCTCATTTGGTGCATACTTGAAAAGGACTTTGGTAACAAATTATACAGATAGAAAATAACTAGAAAAAGTTTCTGTAATATGCTTTTGCATCTCATAATCAATAAAAAATGTACTGAAGCTGGGAAGACAAATATTTAATTTCAAACTACAGACCATTACCATCCAGTGATGTTAATTCACTGAAAAGAATTGTACTGTCAAATTACTGTTACAAATGCAAGACCAATCGAATACAAGTGCTTATTTCTTTTCTTAAGTAATTTAGTTTGCCTAATATTCATATAAGTCACTTTTTATTTTAAGATGACTGGTTAGAACTCTAGTTCAAGCAATTTTAATTTCAACGACTAATGTATGCTACATTCTACAATGCATTTTCATCTACGTTATATACTCTGTACATGTAAAACAAAGAGCTCATGTTGTGATTGAAACTAAGCAAGAGCTTTCTTATCAACTATGAGCATGTTCATGAGAAGATTTTCTCTCCATCATCAAATCAATCCTTTTCTGTCACAAACATTCCATCAATACACAAAACCCCATACTATTTGCTAATATTTCCTACAGATGAACAATCCCTATGTCCCAGGATGGACATTGAAACAATTTCAGCAGTGACCAACACATATTTTTGTTCAACGGATGCTCATAGTATTAAGATAGTGCCAACACTTAGCACACTAATCGATATTGAATACCGAATCACGTTGGCAAAATATGCAGAGTAAAGGTAGAAATCATAAATAGGAAAAGGTTAGACCTTCTGAAGTCGCTCTTCTATAGAACTCTGAGCTTTAGACTGCTCAACCTTTGAGAGGTAAAAATCTCGCTCCCTTTTGGCAGCAGCAATTTCTAAAGCCAGTTTCTGCTCCCTAACAGCATTTCTATAAGCTGCATAAGTATGTTCAACTTAGACATCAAAATTTTGCAAAGACAACTCAGAAAAGAACATCAAATGATTCAGAAGGTACCAGTCTCATCTGTCAGGTCATCCCACTTGAATTTACTCAAGTATTTGATATTCCAAAGATCATAATAGAATGCTGATCTCTTCTTCCCACCTGTGTACAAAAGCCTCAGTACACATCACAATACTATCATTGCTGAACAAAGACCAGAAAAAGACTTCTAATGCAGGAAGTCCGGTTAGAAAATGGAAATTACGGTAAGTGCTTGCTTACCAATTTCCTGACCGTTCAACATATTAGCAACCCTCTTAGCAATTCCTTTCCTGGCAAATTCAACCCAGCTGCAGAGCAAGATGGAGCAACTTATGTTATATACCACAAAAACATCCTCTCAACCGAAACTCAAACAAGTGTAAGACCAACACCAGGCACTTGATTTACAAAGAAGCAGGTAAATGTAGTATCATCGTTTCTTCTCTGAATTTCAACAACCATACAAATGGAGGAAGCTGTGTTAGAAACCTACCCCTCCGAGAACTCCACATCTTGGTAGCCACCAGGTTTTAGTTTCTTGCGCCCAATTTTCGGCTCACGACCTGCGTTGTTGAACATTACAATCCACCTTCAGAAAATCAGATCAAAACAATCAATCTTGACTCAATTGCACACCAATTAACTCTACGTCACCAAATTCAGCACCTGATGGCGCAAGATAAATCCGCAGAATCTCCCCAAACTGAGACAGCAGCTGACGAAGCTTAACGTGATCCATCCGCGGCGGAATCCGACTCAAGTAGCAAACCCCGCGGTTGTCAGCCTCCGCAGCTTTCTTCAACAACTGGTCCTTCTTACTCTTTCTCTTCTTACTAGCCGCCGCATTGCCGTCGGCCTGTTGAGCATTTTCTTCCTCTGGTTTAACAGCGTCGCCTTCTGGTTCTTTTCCTGCTTCGTTTCCCAGCATAGCTAATTCCTCCAAAAACTCCCTCCGTTTTAGGGTTCCGTCACTGTCTTCAGCAACCTGCTCCGAGTTAAAGGTTTGAAGTGGAACAGATTCCGGTTCCGAAAGCGACTGTGATTGCCTTAACCTTTTCTTCTTGCATTTCACCGTTTTCCATTTTCCCAAAGAATTTGAGTTGGTCGCCAGAAAGTCCTTCATTCCGTCTTCGTCATTGGTCATGCTCAGACCAGAAACTCTTCGTTCCTGCTCGGCCTCTCTCTGATTAACGAACATAGGGTTTCTCTTGGAGGTTTTGCTCTTCTAATCTTTGGAGAAACCCTATATTTAGTCCACAAACTATAGGTTTGATTTGATCCTCACCAGTGGCGGATCTAGCGCGGAAAAACTAGGTGAGCGGAAAAAAAAATATTGAATAATAGATTAAAAAAAAATTAAGTCAAAATTTGATTTTTACATAATATTCATAAAAATTTTAATTAAAAGAAATACTAAAAAAATTGTAAATCAAAATACCCTAGATGAGAACCTAAATCAAACTTTTTTTTCATTTCGCTCTCATTCCTATACCAACAACCACTACTACTCAACTCCTAATTTCCTTCATATTATATCTACCCCTTGTTTATCTACTTGAAAAAATAAATAGATCCTTACATTCGCTAAGCCAATTACATCGGGTTTCCCTTGTCTTGGGTGTCACTGGGAAGCATCAGAACAATAACAACTTAAACATAACATCACCTAACTCCCAAGTAACAAAACATAACCTGCATAATAAACAGAACGCAGAACATAACAATCCCAACCATGATCATACCCTTAAACGCCCAAATCTGATTTTCAAAATGCAATTTATGCAGTATATGTACATGTAAGCCAATCGAATTGAATTAAGATGATAAACGAGAAATCATAAAGCTAATCGACTTAAGTTAACAAAGGCAGTGGATAATTCCTAATTAAGATGACAAATCAAAAAGCCAACTGAAGGGAAATTACCAATTAAAATGATAAATGTGTTGACACTTGACAGAGGCAGTGGCACAGCGGACTGATGTTACACAGCAGATCAATGAGCTAAATGAATTAGATACTCATTCAAAGAACTAATCTTCAAATAAAAACAACATAAGTTCAACTTCATGAATCAGGTATCCCCTATATATACTTTTAGCACCAAGTGTGAGGCAGATAAAAGAAGACGGCCAAATGTAATAACTTTAAGCATCAAGAACACTAACCAACTAATGCAGTAGCAACTGACGCTATTGAAGTTCCTACTGTAAATAATACCACCTTATGTCTGTCAAATAATTCCTGAAACACAGTTAATTATGAAATACTGTCATTATACCACAAAACAAAGCCCCTGAGAAGACCCTATTGCCAAAGACAATCAGCATCAACAGAAAAGCAATTATACAAGTGCCCATCAGCTTAAGACCTCTTTTTCGATCAGGAAAAACACAATCTTGCCATCAATTTAAGCAATTGACCAACACAAGCAATAATCAGAACCAAAACAACTAAAACAAAACAAAAGGGTTTCAGAATCAAAGTAAAACACGCCAACTGAGACTACACAACTTTGTTTAGATCGCATAGCATCCATCAGTACATTATTTATATATAGTTTTTTAAAATAAAGAAACTCTGCTAAAGAGCTTACATGAAACATGAATTCTGAATCAGAAATTCAGAATTAAGAATTTGCAAATTGAAAGACGAAGGAAAGAGACGAACTGAAACGAAAACGAAACGAAAATTGAAAATTGAACCGAAAAACGAAGACGAAAACTTACAGAAACGGTGGCAATGGTGATGCTCTGTTGTTGACGATGACGAACTGACGAAGGCGAACTGACGGAACGAAGAGGATGAGACTCAGGGGAGCGGCAGGGGCTGGTCTCAGGGTTGGGATACTTTTTAGGGGTTGGGCTGGGCTAAGTATAGTGTCTTATTTTATTATTATTGGGTATATATAGTAGTAGTTGGACCAAATCCTTATCCAACGGAAGTTGGGCAGCTCGCATGATGATCCGCCTCTGATCCTCACCTCTAATTTAGGGTTGTAAATGAATTGAGTCGATCCGAGTTCAATTTAAAAGTTTTTATTTGAGCTCAAATTCAGTTTGATAACTCAACGAACCTTCCTGATAAGAGCTCGAATTCAGTTCAAATAATTGCTTAAGTTTAACTCGATTACTCACAAACGGCTCAAAATTCTGTCAAGCTAAAGTCATTCTTCCGTGCACCTTGTGCAATACACATATGCACTTTTCCATTTATTTGACTAACTTGCGGCGCTTTCTTTTTTTTTCTTCTTTTTTTTTTTTAAAGTTTTTTTTTTCTTTTTCATTTTTATATAAGAGACGTGAGTTGCTGGGGTGAGGTCCACTATCCTATCTTTCAGCTTGTTGCACTTTATCCTTATCTTTTTTACTTTTCACGTTTTATTCTCTCTTTTTCCCTCACAGTTCCTCTTTCTCTAGCGTCTTTGTTTTAACTTTTTTCTCTCGTGGGTTTGAGTATTTTCAACTTCTACTATATTTCTCTTTTATTTGTCATTCATTTTTTTTCTTATTGTCTTCAATTACTATTTTTCTTTTTCATGCGACCTTTACATTTTTTTATCTTATTTAATATTTTCCTTATTAATTGTAGCTCATTAATACATCCATTAATGTTTGTAATTGAATGAAGTTGTATGAATCGTTGATTTATAAATGTATGCAATTATATTAATCATGGTGTATGTTTGGTAACAGTTTTTTTAAGTAATTGTTTTTATTTTAAAAAAGTTATCATTGGTTGTACCTGTTTCGATCTCAACCATTAAAAAATTATCCAAAATGTTACAGTTTATTGAAACAGTTATTTTTCAAACGGATCCTATATTATCTACGAAATAGCAACTTTGTTATTATAATTGAGTTATAATTGTATGAGACTTTATTAACTATGAATGTTTGCATATAAATTATCAATTTTGTTAATGTATGTAACTGAGTGAAAAAAATATAGAATTGATTTATAATTGAATGCAACTATAATAATTATATGTATTTTGTACGAATCAAAGCTCAATATGTACAAATGAAACCTAATTATGTACAAATCAAACCTAAATACATACAAATCAATCTGATATCCAGAAAATATACAAGCCCACGTAACTTTTAAATCACATAACTTCAATTTTCTCACCGTTCTCATAAAAAATAAATATTCTCATATAAAACAGATTCAATAAATTATAAATTTGCTTACAATTATATAAAACTACATGCATTATAATATGCAAATTTATACATTTTTTTTCGAGAACAACATAAATATCTTTTTAACTTTCGCTTTTTGTACTGCTCCTCAAATATTGCACGACAGTCGGAGCCTTCCAAGTTCTACTCGCCTTATGATAATCCTATCAATGTAAAACATCAACCAAACGTAAAGAACATTTAATTACTCTATTTGATACTACATTTATAAAAAAAACAATACATCATGTTACATACATATTCATATTCACCTAGTTACATACAAATTAATAACAAAAAATATATATGAAACTACTTCCATAATACATAATGCATTTATTTACGTGCGTACAACATACAGTTACATGCCAAATACATCCAATTCCGTATAAAACAATGCAAAACATAAAAAGTAAAATCAAGCAACAATTATAATGATAGTCAAGTACATGATAAATCGAGTTGTATACCAAATATATTTAGCTACATAAAAAAAAATAGCAACTAAAAATGTATTATAAACACATAAATAATTTCTACATATCACACAAATTGCATGACAATCTATGTCGTATCAATTCTTCAATTACTGTAATAAAACATACATGTCATACCAAAACACATACAATATTAACCCATCTGCATTCATTTGAAAAACATTACCTAACACAAAAGTAGATTGAAAATGTTTGATGTATTTGTGAAGTTTTTCATGTATTAACCATTGTACAAGAGCATAAATATATATAGGAAATAATTCCATCTAGCTACCACAATTCTAGCTATGATCCACAATTCTAAGATTCTAAAATGGAAATAAAAGATAATTACATATCAATCAAGGATTGGTTTCAGTTATGAGATACGGTCCCTTTGGCTTGTTTCCACTCCCTCTCAAGTTGGTGTGTATGTTGATCAAACCCAACTTGCTCAAGAATAAGATGAACTACTTTGGACTCACAGGCTTGGTGAACAAATCTGCAGGTTGTTCATGTGTTCAGATATGAAAAGTTTTGACAACACCCCTTTGTGCCTTCTCACGAACAACATGACAATCAATCTCAATGTGCTTTGTTCGTTCGTGGAAAACTGGATTGGACGCAATGTGAATGGCTGCTTGATTGTCACAAAATAATGGAACTGTAGCTTTGTAATCAACGTTCAAATCCTTCAAGATATTAAGTAACCATGTAACCTCACAACAAGTTGTAGCCATTGATCGATACTCCGCCTCAGCACTTGATCTAGAGACGGTGGTCTGTTTCTTAGTCTTCCAAGATATTAATGAATTGCCAAGAAAGATACAATAACCTGTTGTAGAATGTCTCGTTTCCTTACACCTCGCCCACTCTGCATCATAATAAGCTCTAAGTTGCAGTGAACCTACAGAAGGTAGAAAAATACCTTATCCTGGTGAAGATTTGATATAGCGAAGGACCTTGTAAGCAGCATCAAAATGTGGCTGACGTGGTTTGTCCATGAATTGGCTTAGAATGTGTACGAAATAAACCATGTCAGGTCTTGTGATCGTGAGGTAGATGAGCCTCCCAACTAACCTCCTATACTGTGAAGCATCCTGTAATAACTCACCATCATAAGTTCTGTTCAACAGGGAAATTTGAAGGTTTTGAACCAAGAAAGCCTGCATCCTCTATTACTTCTAAAGCATATTTTCTCTGGCATAATAATATGCCTACCTTTGATCTTGCTACTTTAATACCCAGAAAATATTTTAACTTTCCCATGTATTTGAGTTTGAATTACTTGGCAAGAAATTGTTTTGTCTCTTGAATGCTAATTCCTGCCAATATAACATCATCGACATACATCAGGAGGGCTAGAAACTTGCCTTGTGACACTCGTACAAAGAGGCTATAATCTGACAAAGACTGCCGAAATCCATCCATTAGAAATGCGGTAGTGATCTTCAAAAACCACTGCCGTGAAGCTTGCTTCAAGCCATATAGTGATTTATGTAATTTACAGACTCTATGCTCCCCCTTGCGTCCAAATCCAGGTGATAAATGCATGTATACATCTTCATAAAGATCACCATTCAAGAATGCATTATTGACATCCAATTGATGTAGATTCCATCCCTATATCGATGCGAGGCTAAGAAGCACTCTGACTGTTGTGAGGTTGGCTACTGGTGTAAAATTTCTCTATAGTCGACACCTTCGACTTGACTATACCCTTTGGCCACTAAACGAGCCTTGTAACATTCAACACTGCCATCCGGGTTGTATTTGATCTTGTAAACCCACTTGCATCCAATAGGCTTCTTGTGGGAGGGAGGTGACACCAAACTCCATGTATTATTATTTTGCAAGTCCGTGATCTCATCATTCATTGCTCTCCTCCATTTTGGATCCAAAAAAGCCTCTGAAAAATTTATAGGTTCCCTTTCAATGGAGATTTTGACAGTGAAAGCTTTATGGTTAGAAGAGAGCTGATTATAAGACAAGAGATTTGAAATAGGATGAGTGATACCTGTTTGTTCGACCTCAGTTGAGGAAGCCAACGGACCGGGATGTGAGGGAAATACAGCCTTAATATGGAAGCTATGTAATGTAGTGGAAGGTTTTGTTGGTCGAGAAGACCGGCAGAGTGGTTCAGGGCGTGTTTGAGATGGAGAATCATGAGACTCAATGGTTGGGGATGTGGTTTCATGACAAGTGTCTGGTGATTGAATATCAGTAAAAGAACGTGAAGTTGGATTGGGTTGATTTGGTGAAGATATGGCAGAAGAGGTGGAACTTAAAGCACTTTGAGAATTTTGTGGAAGGATGTCATCATCAATTGGAAGTGTTTGACATGAAGAAGGAAACAAAGGAATTGAAGGAATGGAATCATGTGTGTGGAAAGGTAAAGAATGATGAGTATCATGTTTATATGGAAACTCATCTTCATGAAAAAACACGTCCCTGGACACTAGGATCATTTGATCATGCAAGGTAAGGACTTTATACCCTTTTTGTCCATGGGGATAGCCGAGGAACACACATTCCTTTGCTCTTGGATCAAATTTTGTAGGTTTGAGTGGATGTGTAGATGTGAAGCATTTGCAACCAAAAACTTTGAGATGAGAATAATTTTGCACTTAATCGAAGAGTTTCTCAAATGGAGTCTTACCTTGAAGGAGAGGAGAGGAGTGGGGGTCCGATTGAGGAGATATGTTTCCGTAAGGATGGCTTCACCCCAGAATTCTTTAGGTAAATGTGCTTGAAAAAGTAAGGCTCGTGCAAAGTTCAACAAATGTCTATGCTTGCCCTCAGCAACACCATTTTGTTGTGAGGTATTGATGCAACTGGTTTGGTGGAGAATACCCTTAGAAGAATAAAAGGTTGGGCATTTGAACTCTGAACCATTATCACTCCTGACTATTTTGACCTTCTTGTCGACTTGGTTTTCAGCTAAATTGATGAATTGTATCAGAAAACCTCTTGCTTCTGATTTGTGTTTCATGAGATAAACCTGGGTGGCTCAGGAATAATCATCAACAATGGTGAGGAAGAATCTTGCCCCAAAAATTGTAGGAACATGATATCCTCCCCATATGTCCAGATGAATTAATTCAAAAATGAAATGACTGATGGTATTGCTTAAAGGAAAACTTTGTCTGGTAAGTTTAGCTAAATGACAGATTGAACAGGTACTTGCATTGCAAGATTTATTTGCTGGAAAAGAAAATAAAGATGAAACCTTGCTCGACGGGTGCCCGAGCCTTTGGTGTCATAGGTCAGGTGATGGGGAGTTTACTATATTGCACGTTCCTTCCTTGAAAAATCTGAGGTAGTATAGTCATTCATCATCAATTCCCATCACAATCGTCTTCCCCGATTGTAGGTCTTGAATGAAACAACTTTGTCTTAGAAAAATGGTGATATAGGATTAATCAAATGCAAGTTTACTGATTGAGATGAGATTGAGATAGAAATTGGGAACACATAGCACATTATGAAGAGTAAAAGCAGAAGTGAAGGTGACTGTTCAAATGTGAGAGACTTGGAGTTTGGTGCCATTAGGCAATTTAACGAAGTGATTGTGAGTGGGCTTGGATGTGGTGAGTAAAGAAAAATCACAGATTATATGGTCACTAGCACCACTATCAAGGATCCATATTGATGTTACTCTATCTTGAAAAATTGCATTTGCTTTACCTGAGAGTTCCTCATAGTTAGGAACATTACCAACCACATTTTCCGTAGATTCCTTGCCTGTACCTAGCATCTCAAGCAACTGATCTCCAATTGCAGTCCTTACTCCATTCTTTAATTTGTTTAAAAGTCCCAACACTTGTTGACATTTAGTTCTTGACAAAGGAAAACACTCATCATTGCTTGAAGAACTTGTCTGGTTGGCTCTGGCACTCTTCTTTTTACGACAAGTCTCTTGTGTCTAATCCTTCCCATTACAGAAAGTGCACTTGAGATATGCACGACAATATTCTTGAGTGTGGCCTTATCCATTGCAAGTGGCATATTTGAGATGCGCATGACAATTCTTAGTTCTATGATTAGTGTAATTTCAAATCTCACATCTTAAGTCTCCTTCTGACCTTGTGATGCCTTTACTGAATTTCTTGGTAGCAAATGTTGTAGCTTCCATCGATGATGCAACCTTGCCATTTGAAACCTCTGCTTTCTTCTCATGGCACAAGGTTGTGAAGTATGCTTTGTTAAGTTTGGGTAAGGGATCCAAGCCGATAACGTTGCTTCGAATTGAAGAAAAATGATCATTCAGGCCCATAAAAAATTGCATAGTCTTTTGTGTTTCCATGTACTTCTTTATTTCTGTAGCTGCCTCACACGTGGAAGCAGGGAATGCACAAAGAAAATCCTTTTCATCCCATAAGGACTTTAACTTTGTGAAGAATGTGGTGATAGAACTCGTACCTTGCTCATAGTCATGGATAGCCTTTTTGATTTGGAATAATTGAACTGTATTGGTATGGGAAAATCTCTCCTTTAATTCCAGCCACATAGCTCTTGCAGTATTGCAATGCCTGACACTCTTTGATATTTTCTTTGACATGGATGAGAGCAGCCATACCTTGACAAGCATATCCACTCTATCCCATTGTTGTTGCTCTGCCTCATTGTGGGAGGATCTCTTGATTGATCCTTCAACAAGCCCTTTCTTGTTCTTGATTGCTAGGCCCATTGTCATTGATTGCGTCCAATCGGTGTAATTGTATTCCATCAGGAGTTGTGGGACAAGAGCAGCTCCATCTTGATCTGTGTAGTGTATGTAGAGAGGGTGGCTTGGCTTCTCCCATGGTTTTGAGGTGTGTGAAACTGCAGATACTCTATTGTTAGCCTGCAGTTTCAGAATGTTTTCGTCAGTCATGGGGAAAATATGTGAAGATTGGTTTTGGTTCTTTAGGTCTCAAAAGCAATTTGCTCTGATACCATGAAAATGTTTGATATGTTTGTGAAGTTTTTCATATATTAACCATTGTACAGGAGCATAAATATATACATGAAACAATTCCATCTAGCTACCACGATTCTATCTATGATCCATAATTCTAGGATTCTAAAATGGAAATAAAAGATAATTACATATCAATCAAGGATTGGTTTCAGTTATGAGGTATGATCCCTTTGACTTGTTTCCTTAATGAGAAGAGTCCTAGGTTGGTTCAACTTAAGTGAACAAGGTTCGGGAATATGCACCTAAGCTTTCAGGACTTGGAGAAGAAGTAATAAAAGAAAATGGTAAAATGATGACCTCTCCTCATAAGTTCCTATAGAATTAAATTCAGTCCCCTATGAACCTAAATAAACCAATTCTAGCTCTAAGATGAGTCGGTTAAAAAAAATGTCAAAATGATTGTTAACAGTTTGCCCCCTATTAGCTTACTTTTACTTGAGTAAAAGTTTTCCGATGTCAATGACACTTATTTTGACCGTTAGTAGCACTCATAAAGACAACTCAGTTTTCTAATCTGCGTGGGAAATAATTTCTCGCGCGTCAAGCTGGAAGATACAAAAGAGATTAGGCCTTCAAGAGATCAAGGAAAGGTTTCTCATGAGTTAAGTGAGAAAAGGCTCTCATGGGTGAGGTGAGAAAAAGGCTCTCATGGGTGGAGTGAGAAATGATGTGAACCTCACTGGTAAAGCGAGGGGATCTTGCGGGTTAAGCAAGAAAAGGCTCTCACAGGTAAAGTGAGAAACGATATGAACCCACGGGTAAAGCGAGGGGATCTTGTGGGTCAAGCAAGAAAAGGCTCTCACGGGTCAAGTGAGAAATGATATGAACCTCACGGGTGAAGCGAGGGGATCTTGTGGGTCAAGCAAGAAAAGGCTCTCACGGGTCAAGTGAGAAATGATATGAACCTCACGGGTAAAGCGAGGGGATCTTGCGGGTCAAGCAAGAAAAGGCTCTCACGGGTCAAGTGAGAAATGATACGAACCTCACGAGTGAAGCGAGGGGATCTTGTGGGTCAAGCAAGAAACTGCTCTCACGGATCAAGTGAGAAATGATATGAACCTCACGGGTAAAGTGAGTGGCTCTTGAGCGTTAAGTAAGAAAAGGCTCTCATGGGTCAAGTGAGAAATGATATGAACCTCACGGGAGAAGCGAGGGGATCTTGCGGGTTAAGCAAGTAAAGGCTCTCACATGTCAAGTGAGAAATAATATGAACCTCATTGGTAAAGTGCGGTGCTCTTGCGGGTCAAGCAATAAATATTGAGGCTATCTAAATGCCTAAATTGGGCCTATTTCCGAGGCTATCTATTTGCCTAAATCAAGGCCAAATGCCTAGGGTCGTCTAAGAACGGAGCCAAAGTGTCCAGGTTGTTGAACATGGGCAAAGTTCCACGGTCATCGAAATGACGGGCCTAAATGCCAAAGTTGTCTAAAATAGGGCCAAAGTGCCAAGGTTTCTGATAGGAGGTGTTACACCCACCCTAGTCCGGTGATAAGTCTCTGACGTTTTACGGCCGGAGGACAAGGTATGGAAGCTTACTGTAGCTTGAGTTAAGGGATTAAGTTATGTGAATGGGTGTTAATTTTGGAGTTTTGAGTTGTGGTAAAGGTACACTACTAGAAAAGCTGTCAAAACCAAAGGTCAGTACCAACGGGCCAACCCGTTGGTAATTCCATAAACCAACGGGCTTACCCGTTGGTACGAGACCTTTGGTATTTTCATCGTTGGTATGATGCATACCAACGCGTTGGCCCGTTGGTTAATGAAATTATACCAACGGGCTGACTCGTTGGAACCCAAATCCGGCGACCGGAACACTGAAACCAACGGGTCAGCCTGTTGG
>JBBYHH010102930.1:0-14937 GCA_038382905.1 Daphne laureola
TACATGTTTCATTACATGAACAACTTAAAGTCTATATGATCATGCATGCTATGCTACAGAGCGTACTACTCAGCTAATAGGCCAAAATCATACTAAGTGTGGTCGTCGGGTTGACAAGAATCCAACCAGATGCCCGAATAACTGTTGTTGTTGCTAACTGTGCTTAAAGTCATAAATCACAATAACCGTTAGTCAAACTCCAAAGTTTACATAATGGTAACCCAATAACCAACAACCTAATCTATACATGCTATTGCTTCCCATGATACACAACCACTAAGGAGCTATTGTACCTGAGGTACAAAACACTATTAGCGGGTGGAACTCTACTCCGTGGCCCCAGAACCTGAAGCTCTTGAAATGTTTAAAAGTAATGGGGTGAGTTCTCGAAAGAACCCAGTAAGGGTGCAGGTAGACATAACGGTTTTCTTCAAGCTTTAACCTGTAATGACAATGTTAGAGTGACAACACAATAACATAAACCATAATATACACTTCAATAACCTCATATCCAACCCACACCCCATGACGGCCTACCTCCTATGGTTTAGCCATAGAACCACAGTCAGGAGTCTCCTACACATACACACAATCACATCCACATGGTACCAGCAAGGGCCTAGGACCCTTAACCATCGTAAACCAAACTCATAATAATCAGAGGGTTCATGATCATAAAGACTCACAGAACCAGTCCCATCGTGCTCATGGAGAGGCACGGAAACCAAACCTCATCATGCTCATGGGGACACACGGAACCACTAACCATCATCGTGCTCGTGGGGACGTACGGAAACAAACACCATACCATGTCATATATAAGGGTTCGGTGCCACTCGGACACCCAAAACCATGATATGTTATGTCACTCACCATAGGTTCGAAGTCACAAAGACCCAAGAACCGCAATACATGTCTCTAAAATCATCAGGTTCGGTGGTCACGAAGCCACACAGAACCGTTGAACATTCATTAACCTGCACACCCCTATTTCTACCATGGAACTAGTCTTAGGCTCAACTGTCGAGATCTAGGACCGAAGCTGGAGATCAAGGTCTAAGATTAATTTCAACCAACCTACATGGTGCTAAGCAAAGCTTAATACACACGCAAGAATGTTGAACCCTTACTTGGAAGCAATAGCAATAACGTTCTTCAAGCCACCTTTGGAACTTCAAATACTTGGTGCAAAATGTCAACTTCAATCAATACCTAACTAATTCCCAATATCAATGCACATAAGAGTCATATACTATAGTACAATACCAATTATGTACTAACATTACACTTCCTTTTACAGAATTTCCAAATATCCCCTTTTTCCATTTCGGATCCATTTCGCAAAAGTTAATAAAACCTTATCTAAAACCACCCTAACTTCACATGCATGCTCAATGATCTATTATAAGGCCATTCATGCATTAACAACACGATTTCCCTTCATATTCCAACATTTCACGAAAATGATCCAACTTTGGATTTATCCGATAACTCCATGTTATACTATGATTCGCAACCTATTCCAAGTATTAAAGTTCCTTAGAATCACCATATAATCACAATGGAATCAACAATTCACCCAAGAATAACACTTTAATCTTCCACTAAATTCCTATGGTGTTTGTCTTAGGTCCTTCATTCAGCCATAATTGGGCATTGATCCAAGCATCAATGTTGCCAAAAATATACACAATTGTACTAATTTAACCTCAATTTAATAATCTCTTAACAATCCATACATCAAAGCTCATAAACCCTAAAATTCAAATTCAACCAATTCATGAGCAATTGATGTTGTAAAACATGTTCTTGACTCCAAATCATCTTTAGAACATGTTTACCACTCTATATTCAACAAGAAATCTCAGAAATCTTACCTCCAAAATCGAACCTAATTCCATAAATCTTCCAAAATGTTGAATAATTCAACTTTCACCCGTAAAATCCTCACTAAAGTTGAGAATCTCGCATGGGGTGATGTTTCCCTTTGATTTTAGACCAACTTTGAGTGATTCAATGGTGTGGGAGGGGTTAGGGTCAAATTTCTGGTGCTGGATGTTGAGGGTGAGTCGAAACAAATGGTTTTTCTCCTCATATTTTAGGGCTTCAGCACCATTTATTTTTCTTGCCTAGGGTAATAGGCGATCGCCTGGGATTTTTCCCCATTTTCTTGGTCCCTCACCTGGCTCCATGTCCTTCGCATTCAGGGGTCAGGTGATTGCCTGGCACTGGCTCCTCTAGCCTGGCCTGTCACCTGGCCTCCTGCTCGTTTCACCTTAAGGGTCAGGCGATCACCTGTGAGAATGGTCCGCTTGCCTGACCGGTCACATGGACCATTGTCCACTTTTCTCTTTGGGGGTCAGACGATCGTCTGCCATAAGCCTCGCTCGCCTGGCCGGTCGCCTGATCCCCTATCCAATTTTTGATTTTTGTTTTCATCCCTAGGCGATCGCCTGCCCTTAGGCACGCTTCCCCTGGGGGTTTTCCTATCCTATATCTCGAAATTTGAGCCTAAGACTATTTATTTTGTAGAAATAGGGGTATGGAGGTTAAGGAATGTTCAACGGTTCAGTGTGTCTTCATGACCACCGAACCCGATGATTTTAGAGACATGTGTTGCAGTTTTTGGGTCTTTGTGACCTTGAACCTAGGATGAGTGACACAACATGTCATGGTTCTGGGTGTCTGAGTGGTACCGAAACCTTGTATATGACATGGTATGGTGTTGGTTGGCATGCATCCCCACGAGCACGATGATAGTTAGGGGTTTTGTGCGTCCCCACAAGCACGATGAGGTTTGGTTTTCGTGCATCTCCATGAGCATGATGGGACTAGTTCTGTGAGTCTTTACGATCATGAACCTTCTGATTATTATGAGTTTGGTTTACGATGGTTAAGGGTCTTATGCCCTCACTAGTACCATGTGGATGTGATTATGTGTATGTGTAGGAGACTCCTGACTGTGGTTCTATGGGTAAACCACAGGAGGGAGGCCGTCGTGGTGTTTGTGTTGGATGTGAGGTTATTGAATTGTATATTATGGTTTATGTTATTTTGGTGTCACTCTAACATTGTCATTGCAGGTTAAATCTTGAAGAAAAATGTTATGTCTACCTGCACCCTTACTGGGTTCTTTCGGGAACTCACCCTCTTACTTTTAACATTTCAGGAGCTTCAGGTTCTGGGACCGCGGAGTAGAGTTCCGTTTGGCCAATAGTGTTTTGTAGCTCAGGTACAATAGCTCCTTAGTGGTTGTGTATTATGGGAAGCAATAACATGCATGGATTAGGTTGTTGGTTTTTGGGTTACGATTATGTAAACTTTGGAGTTTGACTAACGGTTGATGTGGTTTATGACTTGTAGCACAGTTAGTAGCAACAACAGTTGTTTGGGCGTCTGGTTGGATTCTTGTCAACCCGACAACAACACTTAGTATGATTTTGGCCTGTTAGCTGAGTAGTACGCTCTGTAGCATAGTATGCATGATCATGTAGACTTTAAGTTGTTTATGTAATAAAACATGTATTCAGTGATGCGGATGTATGGATATATGTTGATTACTCGTTATGAAGTTATGGATGTTTATTTTATCTGAAGTGCTTGCCTGAGGCGGTCTTCTTTCTGGATATCTGGTCTGAGCGGAGCTCAGTTTCTATATACGTTGTGTTGCCACATTGTTTTTATAGGGACTTGTATGGGAATTTACCCACTAGTAAGCTACGCCACACAGGTAAGGTTCGTCTAGCTGACCGCCGCCACCGCCGATCCTATGATCGCTTCCCACCGGGCCGTGTGTGGACAGGGCAGTGGTGACATTTTATACTTGGAACGATCCTTGATTCATCATCTTTGATCATTTTGGTTGAAGTCCAAAATTAAGGGATGGAGGAATTAAATTAGAATTATTTGATAAATTATAAACTGTGTTGAATTAAGGTTACAATTGAGTTTCTAAGTTGAAATAGGGATTATTGGAATATTCACCCCTAATTGGGCTATGTGGGCCAAATTATGAGTATGATTAAAGGTTGATGTTCTTTCTTAAAGTGTGAATTAAAGTTGATTTAGTAATGCTAGAAAGCTCCTAAATCATTTTTGAATTGTTGAAGAAAACTCTCTTGGTGTGTTTTCCAACATTGGCTGAATTTATGTTGTGGGAATAAGGTTTGGTGTTGTTTGGTGTTAGATTACCAATTGTTCTGGAATTGAGTTTTCTTAGATGATAAATGAATGTTGAGTAACATTTTAGTTGGTTGGTCATTTGTTGGTAATTTGGCCGAAAATGTTAAGTCTCTTTGAATATTGGATTTTGTTCAAAGGATTGAGGAGTCAATTCCTTTCATTGTGTAATGGATTAGTGATGCTTTTAAGCTCCTAAAATGTTGTTGAAAAGTTGGAGAAAACTTTCTTGGGTTGTTTTCCTAAGTTGGACAAAATTGAAGGGTGAAAAGGTTAAGTTGATGATTCTTTGATAAATTATGGATTTGTGTTGGATTAAGAGTGTTTTGAACTCCTAAAAAGTTGGTTGAAGTTTGAAGGAAATCTTTCTTGGTCATTTTTCCATGTTGGCTGAAAATGTCAAGTGGACATAAGGTTTAATGTTGGTTAGATGTTAGATGATAAATGAGGTGAAATTAAAGCTATTTGAGGATAAATGGATGTATGGTAACATTTTAAGTCAGACGGTCACTTTTGCATGACTTGGCCGAATTAGTAGACTTTCTCTTTTGTGTTGAATGTTGAACATTGGATTGAGTTTTCAATGCCTTACATTGTGTGAATGTTTAGTGACTTGTGTGGCAGTTGGGGATCGTGGAAAAGCAATCGAAATCCTACCGGATTTTAGTGTACGTCGGCATTGCCTTGAGTTACCGCTTAAGGTATGAGCTTTTATTAGGTAAGGGTTCAACTTTCTTTATAACCATTCTGGGGTTTTGGTATGCATATCGGGTTAGTTGAAGCTAGTTCACAGGTCAAGGGTGGGGCCTGGTGACCCCCGAGGGCTAGTTACATGGTAATGGTAATGGTAGTGGTATGCAAGTTTTTAGGTTCAAGACCTATAACTCCCAGATTGTAAGGTTCATCTTGATCATTCATGATCAAAGTAGTCCATCTTTAAGATGAGTGGGTTATGCGCATTGATCAAATTATGATCTATGAAGTGGTTGCGGATAGATCAAATTATGATCAACACAGTGGTTACGATGGTTATGTGGAACCTATGCCCCGTGTTGGTACCATGCGCCTGTTATGTATGGGAACCTCGTGTTGAGCTTAGAGCCACCGGGAGCCATCATGTTATCATCCATAGGCACGAGTGGTTATGTATTTTCGTCTGGTGGGATGAGTGGTATGTATTTCCATCCGATGGGACAAGTGGTATGTTTATCCGTCTGACAGCACGAGAAGTTATTTGCATGTCTGCATCTCATGCATATCATTATTCATGTGATTACTTAGGTTGTATGAACTATTTAGTATACCGCATACTGTACACGCTAATATCTATGCAGGTAATAACAAGAAAAAGGAAAATGAGCATTCTGCATTTCATGCATATCATGTATCATATGATATATAGGTTGTATGATTTGTTAGTATACTGCATATTGTGCATGCTAACCTTTTATGCAGGTTTTTTTCTTTTAAAAACCATTACCCTTACCTAAGACCTTACTAAGTTCCTATGGATGACTCACCCCCTTATTGATAATCTTTTCAAGAGCTCTTGGTTCACAACCCATGGACTAGCTCGGCCTGGTTGTAGTGGGATTTTGTATAAGAGGTACATATAGCTCCTACATGTGTTTTGTATTTTGGTTTCGGGGGTAGTCTCGATTGAAATTGTTGTTTGATTATTTGGATGAGCACTAGTGTAATGACTAACGGTTAACTCTATGTTTGTGTTTAGTAGCAACAATAGTGCTTTGAGGTGATTGTCAGTGTTCTTGCTGATCCCGACCACCCAAGCATAGTATGTATTCAACTTTGGCTAGCTTCGGGTTCTATAGGTGTAGTATCCATATGTACATGTAGCTATGAAAACATTTTTGGTATGTGATCATGTGTTCAGTCATTTTCTGAATTCTGGATGTTTTGTGATGTATGTTATTTTACTCGGGGAGCGGTTGCTCCTTTCTGGTGCATCTGTTGTTGAGTTGAGCTCAACTATATGATTTGTGAATGTGCGATTCCTGTAAGTATGTGATTATTGCAGAGTGTGGGTTTTAGGTGTTACGGGACTTGGTTATGGATCCTCCATCAGAAGTCATTCCCCTTCTCGCCCCGCACCGGCTTCTGCTGAGGGGGTGACAACTTGGTATTAGAGCAGGTTTGCAGGAATAGCTTTCATAACATAAGTTAGTCGATATGTATACTCCAGGAAGGGTGTGTTTAGAAGGGAGGCCCCTGTTCCACTGATCGGTTATGGGATAGTTCAGTGGGGAGGCTGGATAGCTTCTTATTGAAACACCCTGGAGCGAGAGGTGAGAGTGTGGGTGGTCGGTCTAGACATGCTCAACCTGAAAAAAGAGACAGTTGGACTTTGGTAAAGAGGGAAAGTGCATAAGATTGGACCATTAAGGACATGGTCGATTTGATTGATTGTGGTTGAGTGTGATTCTGTTTTCCTGATTAAGATAATCTACATCATACATCATATATCATAAATTGCATCTACACTACAGAGCCATTAGGAATACTACTGCTTTCTTTTGTCATATAGTTAACCGTTATGTTGTGCTCTTTCTTTCATTGTGGATTTTCATATATGGTGAATACTCACCGACAGCGAGATTTACATCCGGAGATTAGGGATACCGATCCCGCTCTCTCTGAGAATCTGGGAAGGAGGTGGCGGATGCCGAGGCAACCACAACCCCAATTAGATCCCCGACCGTAATAGATTCCAGAGAACTTGCTGCAGGCATTGGGGCATATACGTACAGTCCTGAATAGTATATGGGTTGAGGAAGGTTAGGGTGAACCGTGAGTGCAGGTTGATCTGCAGGTTCAAGAGAGTTCATTTGATTGGTCATAGGATGCGGCTACTGAGCTGGGACATTATGACACTCGCACCACCACACTCACTACTTCCTGGAACTATCAGACTATCTGACCAGGGATAAAGATGAGGATGAGGATGAGAACGAGGATGATGAGAGAGACATCCCCGCGCTTGGACGGTACAGTCAGAGGCTAGGTCTGATCATTCTATACAGGATCGACATCGTGATGACGGAGATCGATCATACGATCATCACCAGCGAGGCAGGGAGAGGTATGATTCAGAGGGTTCCCGGAGCCATGAAGGCCCCGAGTAGAGTGAGCCTTTGACCCAGAGGGATTGACTAGGATGAAGTGCTTCTAGCATCTCGCTCGCCACATATTTACTGGCAAGGGAGGGTCGAAGGCTGCTAAGTCTTGGTTTATGGATATGGATAATTTGTTAAAGAGGTTGGGCTTCCTTTCATAGGAGATTGTCTCATCGGCCACCTTCAATCTTTGAGACCAGGCTTACTATAAGTGGAAGGGAGAGGTTGGGTTCAGGAGTGCAAGATTTGTTTAGTAGGGTCGGTGAGATCCCGGTATGAGATGAGAGGAGTTCTCCCACCTCTTCCATTAGTAGTGGGTTGGATATGTATCCCAAGATCATTGCCAGGTTGAGTTCAACAACCTGATCATGGGGAACTTGTCTATTACTGATTATTAGTACGATTTTGATAGACTGGTTAGATATGTTCCCCAGTATGATGGTATTGATGATGAGAAGGCCAAGAGGTTTATGAGAGGCCTGTGACCAGAGATTCGCAAGTTTGTGGTACCATTGGGTAGCATGTCATATCATGAGGCAGTTCAGAAGGCCCTTCTCATTAAGATGGAGGAGACTGAGGGCCAAGCGATGCCGCACCGACCCTAGAGTAGTGGGAGAGGTCCTGGACCCCAAGGGCCGAGCAGGGGTACTGGCAATTCTGGTAGAGTAGGTCGTAGTGGTAAAGGCGAGGACACGACGGGGACATCACGGTATTGCCATATTTGTGGCAGATATCACACTGGCCAGACGTGCTACCGCCAGACAGACCAGTACCTCAATTGTGGTTCCACTGAGCACTGGTTTAGAGATTTCCCTATAATGCAGGGACAACTACATTTTCAGCAATGGGCCCAGCCCACCGCACCCCAGGAGTGTGGTTCAGTTCAGGATGGCCTGAGACTTCAGCATCCGAGAATGCAACCACCACCAGCTCAACACCAAGCTGGGCCTGGACGGGTATTTCATATCGAGCATGGTGAGACTGCACAACATGGAGTGTTAGGGTGTACATTAATTTTTAAATCATGTTTCTGTATATGCACTATTTGATATAGGTGCATTTATATTTATAGTTGCACAGAGGTGTGCACTATTTTTTATTTTACTTGTTACTTACCTGCCTGATGTACTTCTGGTCCATACGACCGAGAGTTAATATCTACTATCGAGTGAGATAGAAATAGGATGTGTGTTGACTATTGGAAGGTATACAATTCAATTAGATTTGTTGGTGTTTAACACACCTAAGTATGATGTGATCCCTGGCATGGATTGGTTAGTAAATAATTATGTTTAGATTGATTGTTCCAAGTGTCACATTCTTCTATCTAAATAGGTTATACCTCTTACTTTTCCGCCAGACACTAAGGTCATCAATTACAGTATGAAATTTAGAATTCTGGATCAGATTCCAGTGGTAAGTGAGGAGGATTTTTGTGAGCTCAACTCTACAAGTACCCGTATGGAGTTGGAGAAGATTCTGACAGTGCGATAATTTCCACAGCTATTTCCTGAGGAGTTGTTGGGGATGCCACCAGAACGGGAGGTCGTGTTTAGGATCCTGTTGTAGCAAGGATCTACTCTAATTTATGCTCCACCCTATCGAATGCCAATAGTGGAGATAGTTTAGTTAAGGAAGCAGCTCGATGAGCTTTTGGAGAAGGGATTCATTCGACCTAGCACATTATCGTGGGGTACCCCAGTTTTGTTCGCTAATAAGAAGGAATGAACCCTTCGATTGTGGAATGATTATAGGAAGTTGAATGCAGCCACGGTAATGAATAAGTATCTGTTACCCAGGATCGATGATGTGATTGATCAGCTCAGAGCAGCGAGGGTATTTTATAAGATCGACATGCTGCGAAGGTACTTTTATTTATGTAAGAAAGAGGACATTCCAAAGACCGCGAATGATTGTACCACTTATTATGTGAATAAGTGACGCAAAAATTTTGAATTTGAGGTTAGAGCCAGACTTGTCTTATTAAGAAGTTTTGATTACCTTGTTAGCCAAGGACACTCAGAAACTTCGTAACAAGTTGATCCTGTTGGTTAAAGTTCATTGGTCACATCATTCAGATCGAGAGTCAACTTGGGAGACCAAGAAGGATATGATGGAGAGATACCCCGATGAATTTCAGCGTTTGTAGGTACTCTTAGAGGACCCAGAGTCGTAAGGGGGGAGAATGTTACAATCACCTCGGGCGGATGGTGACTTTCCGATATTGTTTGCTTGATGGTAGGGATTTTGAAATCACTGGTACTCGGTTTCAAGCATGCAGGACATGTTTTATGATGATTCTCATGTCTCGAGAATCTGTTTGAGATCCATTTCCATGGGACTACACATTTTAATATTGATACGTGGGTCCTGGGTCATTTTGAAAAATTTCAGTCCGGGGGGCAAGATGGTTGAAAATGGACATTTATTGGGAGTTGGAAGTGGCGCCAAAGTGAGAGAAAAGAAGTGGAAATATTATGTTATGGGATAAGTATGATATAATACATATAATGTTATGTTGGTGGAAGACATGTGTCAACATTATGTGGTGGAAGATTATTATATATTACTACTAATATGTGGTAGTAAATATATATGTAGAGAAAAGAGAGTATTATGTTTGTGATATGGGAAATACAATGAAAATAAAATGGTGGGTAGTAAGATATTATGGATAAAAAGGGAAAGGAAGAGAAATGGAAATTCATTTAACAAAAAAAACACTTCTCTCTTCCTCTCTCTCGTCATCGCCGATTTTGAGCTTCTTCTTCCTTGCTGTTCTTGCTTCATCTTAATCAAATCTTCATCACCTCTTCATCAATACTTTAAAGATTTAAAAGTTGAGCTTAGATTTATGGATTGTTCATGGTAGAATCAAGTTTGGATGGATGATTAAGCTCCATTTCTTCTCCCTCTCTTAGGCCGATTTTGAAGGTGATTTTGGGCAAGTGTTCTTCATCAATTTTGTTCAAACATTTCTTAAGGTAAGCATGAATTTGAAGTAATCTGAAGTGTTGTTAAGCTTTTCTACCTTGGTTCAACATGTTGGTTGATTTTAGAAGGGTTAGGGTTCATGGTTCATAATCAAAATTGGGGGTAAATTGAAAGTAAAGTTCTAAAGTGTTAATTGGATGATTATGAATATCTTTAATTCTTGGAATTGTTCTTGAATCATCATCGATGGTGATTTGGGGTCATGGCCAATTTTTAGGGGTTGAAGGAATTAATTGGTTTGGTTTGATAATTTGTGAAATTGGATTGAATTGAGGTTGTAAATGAGTTTCTAAGTTGAAATGGGGATGATTGGAATATTCTCCCCTAATTGGGCTATGTGGGCCAAATTAACAGTATGATTAAAGGTTGATTTTATTTGTTAAAGTGATTATATGAGTTGGTTTAGTGATGCTAGAGAGCTCATAAGCTGTTGTTAAATTGTTGAAGAAAGCTCACATAGATGGTTTTTCCTAAGTTGGGTCGAATTGCTCATTTTGAAAAAGAATGGGTATTGGTTGATGGTTGGTGGTAAATGAAGTGGAATTGAGATTTCTAAGATGATAGGTGAATGTTGGATAATATTTAAGTTGGTTAGTCATTTTTGGTAATTTGGCCGAAAATACTAAGTCTCTTTGATTATTGGATTTTGTTCAAAGGATTGAAGAGTCAATCCTTTTCATTTTGTGATGGCTTAGTAATACTTTTAAGCTCCTAAAATGTTGTTGAATTGTTGGAGAAAACTTTCTTGGGTTGTTTCCTAAGTTGGTCGAAATTTAACGGTGAAAAGGTTAAGTTGATGATTCTTTGATAAAGTATAGATTTTTGTTCGATTAAGAGTGTTTTGAACTCCTAAAAAGTTGGTTGAAGTTTGACGGAAATCATTCTTGGTCATTTTTCCATGTTGGCTGAAAATGTCAAGTGGACATAAGGTTTAATGTTGGTTGGATGTTAGATGACAAATGAGGTGAAATTAAGCCTATTTGAGGATAAATGGATTTATGGTAACATTTTAAGTCGGATGGTCACTTTTGCCTAATTTGGCAGAATTAGTCAACTTTCTTTTTTTTGTTGAATGTTGAACATTAGATTGAGTATTCTATGCATTTTATTGTGTGAATGTTTAGTGACTTTTGTGGTAGCTGGGGATCATGGAAAAGCAATCAAAATCCTACCAGATTTCAGTGGACATTGACATTGCCTCGAGTTGTCGCTTAAGGTTTGAGCTTTTATTAGGTAAGGGTTCAACTTTCTTTATATGCATTCTGGGGTTCTGGAATGCATATCTGGTTAGTTGAAGCTAGTTCTTGGGTCAACGGTGTGGCCCGGTGACCCCCAGGGGCTAGTTACATGGTAATGGTAGTGGTATGCAGGTTTTCAGGTTTGGGACATACAACTCCCAGATTGTAAGGTTTGTCTTGATCATTCATGATCAAAGTGGTCCATCTTTAAGATGAGTGGGTTATGCGAATTCATCAAATTATGATCTCTGCAGAGGTTACACATTGATCAAATTATGATCAATGTAGTGGTTATAACAGTTTATAGGGAACCTAGGCCTCGTGATGGTACCATGTGCCTGTTATATGTGAACCCCGGGTTGATCTTAGAGCTACCAGGGCCCATCACCGTTAGATGGGATGAGTGGTATGTATTTCCATCCGATGGGATGAGTGGGTATGTGTTTCCATCTAATGGGGCGAGTGGTATGTATTTCTGTCCGATGGGATGAGTGGTATATTTATTCGTCCGATGGGACGAGAAGTTATTTGCATTTTTGCATTTCATGCATAGGATTATTCATATGATTACCTAGGTTGTATGAATTGTTTAGTATATTGCATATCGTACATGCTAATGTTTTGTGCAGGAAATAGTTGGACGAAGGAGTTTATGAACATTTTGCATCTCACGCACATCATGCATCATATGATATATAGGTTGTATAAGGTTTAATGTAGGTTGGATGTTAGATGTCAAATGAGGTGAAATTAAGCCTATTTGAGGATAAATGGACGTATGGTAACATTTTAAGTCGGATTGTCACTTTTGCATGATTTGGTAGAATTAGTCAACTTGCTCTTTTGTATTGAATGTTGAACATTAGATTGAGTATTCAATGCCTTGTATTGTGTGAATGTTTAGTGACTTCTGTGGTAGTTGCGGATCATGGAAAAGCAATCAAAATCCTACTGGATTTCAGTGGACGTTGACATTGCCTCGAGTTTCCGCTTAAGGTCTGTGCTTTTATTAGGTAAGGTTTCAACTTTATTTATATGTATTCTGGGGTTTTGGTATGCATATCGGGTTAGTTGAAGCTAGTTCCTGGGTCGAGGGTGGGCCTCGGTGACCCTGGTGGGTAGTTACATGGTAATAGTAGTGGTATGCATGTTTTCAGGTTTGGGACATACAACTCCCAGATTGTAAGGTTTGTCTTGATCATTCATGATCAAAGTGTTCCATCTTTAAGATCAGTGGCTTATGCGCATTGATCAAATTACGATCTATGCAAAGGTTACGCATTGATCAAATTATGATCAATGTAGTGGTTATGACGGTTTATGGGGAACCTAGGCCTCGCACTGGTACCATGCGCCTGTTATATGTGAACCCCATGTTGAGCTTAGAGCTTCCGGGGGCCGTCACTGTCTGATGGGATGAGTGATATGTATTTATTTCTTATAGGATGAGTGGGTATGTATTTCCGTCCGATGGGGTGAGTGGCATATCTTTCCGTCCGATGGGACGAGTGGTATGTTTATCCGTCCGATGGGATGAGAAGTTATTTGCATGTTTGCATTTCATGCATAGGATTATTCATGTGATTACCTTAGTTGTATGAATTATTTAGTATATTGCATACCGTACATCCTAATGTTTTGTGCAGGAAATAACTGGATGAAGGAGTTTAAGAACATTTTGCATCTCACGCACATTATGCATCATATGATATATATGTTGTATGAACTTTTAGTATACGACATGCTTTGCACGCTAACTTTTGTGCAGGTCCGCTTATAAAAACCATTACCTTTACCTAAGCCCTTACTGAACTCCTCTCGAGGACTCACCCCCTTATTGATTATCTTTTCAGGAGCTTTTGGTTAGCAACCCGCGGAGTAACTCTGCGTAGTTATAGTGTGATTTTGTACAAGAGGCACATACAACTCCTAGATATGTTTTTCATTTCGGTTTTGGGGGTAGTCTCAGTTTAGATGGTTATTTGATTATTTGGATGAGCACTAGCGTGATGACTAACGGTTAACTCTATGTTTGTGTTTGGCAACAACAATAGTGCTTTGAGGTGATTTTCGGTGTTCGTGCTGATCCTGACCACCCAAGCGTATTATGTATTCAACTTTGGCTAGCTTCTGGCCCTATAGGTGTAGTATGCATATGTACATGTACCTATGGAATCATTTGTTTGATTTGATCATGTGTTTAGCGGTTTTTTAAATTCTGGATGTTTTATGATGTATGTTATTTTACTTGGGGAGCAGTTGCTCCTTTCTGGTGCATCTGGTGTTGACCGGAGCTCAACTATATGATTTGTGAATGTGTGATTACTGTAGGTATGTGATTATTCCATAGTAAAAGTTTTAAGTGTTACGGGACCAGGTTATGCATCCCCTACCATAATGTAGTCCCCCGTCCGACGTCATCCCCCTCCTTGCCCCGTACCGGCTTCCGCTGAGTGGGTTCCAACTTGGTATCAGAGTAGGTTTGCAGGAATACTTTCAGAACATAAGTTACTCCATATGTGTACTTATGGAAGGGTGTGTTTAGAAGGGCGGCCCCTATTCCACCCATCGGTTCTGGGATGGTTGAGTAGGGAGGCTGGCCAGCTACTTAGTGAACCGCCCTGGAGCGAGAGGTGAGACTGTGGGTGATCGGTCTAGACATGCTCAACCTGAACAAAGTGCCAGTTAGACTTTGGTAAAGAGGGTAAGAACATGGTCGATTTGATTGATTGTGGTTGCGTATGATTCTATTTTCCTAATTAATAAAATCTGCAGCATACATCATACATTACATCTACACTATAGAGCCATTAGGAGTACTACTACTTGCTTTTGTCAGATAGTTAATCATTATGTTCTGCTCTTTCTTTTATTATGGAATTTCAGATATGGTGAATACTCGCCGATAGTGAGATTTACATCCGAAGTTTAGAGATACGGATCCCACTCCCTCTGAGAATCTGGGAAGGAGGTAATGAATGCCGAGGTAACCACAACCCCAGCCAGATCCCCGACCACAACGGGTTCCAGAGAACTTGCTGCAGGCATTGGGACAGATACGTACAGTCCTGAATAATGTCTGGGTTGAGGAAGGTCAGGGTAAACCGCGAGTGTAGGTTGATCCGTAGGTTCAGGAGAGTTTAGATGATTGGTCAGAGGATGCGGCAACTGAGCCAGGACATTATGACATTCGCACCACCACACTCACTAGTTCCCGGAACTATCAGACTGATCCGACAAGGGATCAAGATGAGGATGAGGATGAGGATGATGAGAGGAGACACCCTCGCGCTCGAATGGTATGGTCAGAGGTTAGGTCTGATCATTCTGTATAGGATCGACACCGTGATGATGGAGATCGATCACATGACCATCGCCACCGAGGCAGGGAG
>JBBYHH010103039.1:0-14935 GCA_038382905.1 Daphne laureola
ATCAGTAGTAACTGTAATTTGTATGCTTCTATTCTACATTTCATATACAGATTACAAGTGCAATTTGTTTACATCATCAGATCAAGTACTCTTGGTCTTCAAGAGATCGTTTACGTGCTCTGAGGCTAAGCTCAAGGCTCTGTGGCAATGGGGGCTTCCTTCCCCTGCGGAACAGAACGGCTAGCGCTCTCATCTTACGGCACAGATCAAATACCTGCACAAACAAAGGATGGGTTTCAGTTCAAAGCTTTACCAAACTTCAAGGTGAATGAAGGACAACCTCTCGATCAATCTTACCGATGAAGCTTCGACCTCAGCGACACCTTCACATCCCCGGCCTCCTCCTTGAAGCAAGTCGCAGTAGCTAGCAGCGTCGTTTTCATCTTCAAATACCTGTCAGAAGAGTACCAACCATAAGAAGCAATAGAATCCAGAGCTTGTATCATGTGTAATTGCTTCAGCATGCTGAACCAAACCATCTCATGACATAACTACCACAGAACTTACAAGCACGCCCTCTCTAACGTCCTCCACTTGCATTTGGAACTTGGACACAGATCTGGACTGCTGGCTTCCAAATCCTGGTCTTCGTTTGCCTCCTTTTGAGAACAGTAATCCTAGCTCTCTTTCGACTTCACTGATATGAAAAATCGATGACAAGAAAGTGAGAAGGAGGCAAAAATTTCCAGATCCAGATGATGGCAGGGCTGATCAAAACCTGCGATTTCTCCTAGTTTTCATTGTGCACAACTGATTTATCTTGTGTGTAAGTACATAGACAGGCTTTGAGTCTTCTCTCCACGGATTTGTCTCCAACACTGAAAAGGCATAATCCATCAGAGAAATTAAGGATGATAAGGTAGATTTTATGTGAAAACGTTTCCTGAAAAGGAAATGTATCAGTTTTCCTCAACAACCATGAAGGAAAATGTATCTAATTTCCCAATGGTTCATCTTTTTAGCGTGGCTGAAAGCCTTCAGAATGGATACATGTTACACTAGCAACTCCTAGACAATATTATCACTTAATGAGCAAACTGTTGCAAGCTGATCCTACAGTTAATCCCAAAGTTAGATACCAACAAAGTGAGAGCTCTTTGAACCTTATTACAAGAGGCAATACGCCATCGCCTTCTGTTGCCTAGGAATCCATATGAGAGCTTTTGGGGTATTGTCAGGAAAGTAATCTATGAACCGGCAGTTCCTGGCCTTAACTCTTTTCTTTCAAGAAAGTCCTTACCATTAGAAACATAACGTATGCCAATTCAAAAGTTTTTTTAAAAAACGGCACTCCAATCTTATTTTTCAAGAAGGATATCAAACAGATCCTGTGAATCTCCCCTTCTTTAAAAGAGAGAGGGGGTAGAGAGGAAGGAAGAAAGCAGACAACTTTAGCAAGTTTGGAATCCTAGACAAAACACACTGCAGTTTTCAACAGAATGGCAAAAGGGATCTGGAAAATTTCTTTAACGCAAAGTATTGTCTTTTCTTGACCCTTGCTTCAAAATAAGGAAAATCATAGCCACTTGGCTAGGTTACTACCTTTTAACTTGTTATGTTTACTCTGCTGGTACTATCTATCTTGGGTCTCATCCTGCTCTAGTCAAGTCTCTAACTTGATTGGAGGAAGGGAGTGAAAAATAGAGTTGGACCAATTTTACATTCAGGCCTCTTGGCTGGCAAAGCCTCAAACTTCTGACGGCAGATAATGAACTAAGAAACCTAAATAAGAAAAGTACCACTTCCCAAAGTGTGAAACATGCTCAGTGCTAAACAGAATTAGGTTATATAAACAGAACTCCTTACTTCAATTCCCAGCTAGAGAAATGCATTCAGGAATGAAGTTATAGTGAAATCAGTAGGAATTTGTTTATAAAGAACTTCACCAACAAAAAATAATCAGCGGGAGGAAAGGAAAAGGATTATAACCGTCATAGCTGCTACTTTCAAATGATTGTTGCAAATGCCTCCGCATATCATAAGCACGGGACGACACCTGCTTCACAAACTCCGCAGAAGTGCCGGGAATGGTGCCGTCTAAGTGAAGCGCCTGTTCAACCTCCTCCTCCTCGTCTTCCTTGTCGCCATCACCCCGACCTTCCACCCTTCCACCGTTCATTTTACACTTACAATCAAGGACTTTAACCCTTGGACGGATCAAGGCAGGTAATGACGAAGAAAGGAGATGAAATCTGTGGTTGGAGATGGAAGAGGAGGATATGGGTAAGTGGCGCCTCCGAGTGCGGTGGTGGGCACCAGTATTATTATGCGGGAGAACTATGGACGGGGAGACGCAACCGAGAGAATCCATAGTTCTTTTCTTTTTACGTAGCTTCCCGGTTGTGTTGTGTTGTGGGTTCTGTTCTGTGCGTGATTTCGTCGAACAGTTGGAGAACGAGAAGGGCTGTTGCGTTGCTTGTTGAAGGTAGTTGCAGAGCAGAGGAAAGGAAAGGAAGAGACGTGTGTGAAGTGAATCTCTCATTGGACCGGGAGATTTTTCTGGTGCCACGCACGTGCACTCCGCATGCCAATACTTTTTTTCATTCACTAGTTAGTGTGGCCCGAAATGACCATGAGTTCCTAAATGCCTCGCCCAACTCTACCTAAGCCCAAATAGCATCATCTTTTCTTTTCTTTTCTTTTCTTTCTTTTTTTTTTTTTTTTTTTTGAGAAGAAATATCTATTTATTTAATGACGAATAACCTGAAATTGGAGAAACAACCTAAGTATGAGAAATCAAGTTCCGAATAAAGCAAATTACGAAGGAACCTAATAAAATAAAACAGGTTCACCAAACAGAAAAGATAACAAAATCAATAAATGATGTAGTATCTGAGGTGTCGCCTTTGAGTGCAAGTCATTTCAAAATATTTCATGACTTCATACAAGGATCCATCTCCACCATCCGCAAGACTGCTCGAGACTTCTGTCCTCCTCCACTGTAACCACGTAAAACTTGTCTAAAAGAGTCTATTCTTTGCAAGGAAACCAGGAAAGCATGAGCATACAAAGAGCCTCACCTCCAAAAACATCATCACAAATCAGCAAAACCACCCTAACCACCGAGCTACCCAAGTTCAGAACATATAGCAAGTAACCGAGTCAGACTTAACACCCCAGTTACCCGCGACCATACTTCTCATGGAGCTGGGCAGGGAGCAGATTCGCTCCATGCATGTTCCAGCAAATCCTCCTGTAATGGCTCAATGTAAACACCCCTACAGACCCTCTTTCGACCACCACTCCAAATCATACCACTCTCGGTTCTTGTCGTCCTTTCCACCACCACTCGCAATCCCACTCGAACCACCCCTCCAACCCAAGCCCGCGCTCGGTCTCCACTCTTTCCCGAGCCACCCTGTGCAAAAAACACCCATTCTCCAATTGACCACAACAACAGCAACCCACTAGGCTCCTACCCACAATCGATCGCACAATAGAAACCACCATCGGAGCCATCAACGGCGACGCCAATCACCGGCAACGAAGAGGTTGAGTAGTGGACAACAATAACGGACCAGAGCCCCCATGGCGGAGCACTGGAGAGTCGTGCACGATCAGGACCAGGGTTCGTCAGCCTGGGAATAACGCCAGCAGAGTCCAGCGGCCTGACAGAGGACCATCCATCTTCCGAGAACGATCCAAATGAGCGAAATGCCGCCAAATCACCGAGGAAGCAACAAGATCGATGAAACAGTAATGCAAGCCAAATGATGAATACTCCAAATAATCCGAGATCGGCACTGGCGGGAGGCGGCGGCAGCTAGATCCGAGAAAACCCTAAGGAGACGACGCATATTTATTTATTTGGAAATAATAACATCATCTTCTATTTTGTTTTATCATTAATGAATTTGAGTTTTTAGTTATCTAATAATGTTACCAAAAACCCTTTTTTGCCTACTTTTGCTCTATGTATTGGTTAATGATTATCAATGTTTCATCTTGAACACTTGATCTAGTAATCATATTCCTGAAGACATTTATAGATCTCAAATTCGAATTTTTTGTATTCCCAACACCCTACCTCGTTTATATATAAAAAAATAAAAAATAAATGATTACCCCTGTTTGAGATTGCAACAATCAATCACGTGACAAAGAAAACACTCCTATCCATAAATACTTCTATCTATAAAGCATCCATTTCTTCATAAAACAAATACTCCTATCCATAAATTATTTTAATTTTAGAGGTCTATTTCACTCTGTTCTTTTGTTTATCTATCCTGCGTGAACCACACGCAGCATGAGAACTACACCTAACAGTTTGAAAATCTCATTAGGAAAACGCAGTCATCTCCGATTCTCCATCTTCCCGTTTCTGCATCAAACAGCTCTGCTACAGTTGAATGTTAATCTCAAACAAACCAGACCACCTGAGCTGAGAGGACAATCTGTTCCAGAAAAGCTTCTTCTCTTTTTCACTTGCATTCATTTTGGTCAAAGCGGAGTCTGCATTAATTTCAGAGACAAATCAAGGGATAATGTTACTGTAACGCTATTGAAGTTAAGGAATACTGCTATTGAATGAAATAGAGCATTATGGTGCATCTATTCAAGATTAACAGTTTCCCCACATCAATCAAACCTCACCATCCAAACCCTCAAGTCTCTTGCAACAAAGGACAAAGTTCAGTTTGGAAACAAGTGTGATAATTGCAACAAAGGACAAAGTTCATCTAGGGATATTAGTGTCCACCTAAATAATCTTCCAATTGATCCTGGTGAACATCCAAAAATCGCAAGTTACAATCTGAATATTGTTAGAGAGCAACTTACGAAGTAGGATAGGGAATAATTTTTGGCAGATGGCTTTGTAATTTATATTGACAAAGATGTTTAGTGATGATGTACTATTAGGCCATTTTCAAGAGATGAAAACTTGTAGAGGTCAATTGTAAGACATTTATTTTACTAAATTAATGTATAATGTGACCACCTCTCAATGAAATTTCTGGATCCGCCCCTCTACAGAACGTTCTATTTAAAGAGTACTCAGAATTCTAAGATGACTGTGAAGAGAGTACTGAAATGTTAATAAATTCTCCAAACCAACCTATCCCTACAACAATTAATTGGATAATTTTATTACTGTAACTAGTCTAGATATTCAACAAACATAACTCTGGCTTGCTATGAATACGGTATTCCTTCTGCTCTTTCTACGGACAGGCCCAAAAACAAGATGAACAAGCCTTGAGTTGTACTCCCTCCATCCACAAAAAATTGGCCCATTTGTTTCGACAGTTTCGACGTATTTAATCTATGATTTTTTTTCATGAATGTTTAGATATTGAAAATTAAATATTTCATATGTATATCATAATTTGACATCTAATTTTTCTAGATATATTTTTTCTGATTTTTTTTAAACTATTTATCTTTGTTTAAATTTGAGTCAAATATTGAACTTTGAAACAGAAAAAATAAATGGATCAATCTTTCATGGACAGAAGGAGTACAATTTACAAGTTAAAATGTTATAAGAAAAAAATCGTAGATTAAATGCAAAAAAATAAACGTGGATAATATTTTGAGATGGAGGTAGTAGTCTGAAACTTTTCTTGAAGGATTTGCAAGGGATTGTTGAGGTGGAAAGTTTATGAGGACCATGGCCCTCATATTTGCATCACAAAATTTAGCACAACTACGTAGCGATTTCATTAACACCGAGAACAAGATTAATTTATTAAATCCTTGATTTTATCAAAACTTTACAATTTATTAAGACTCAAACTTTGCATTTGAGTCCTCTAGGTTTTGTCAATTCCCTTCATTTCCCCTTCTTTTGCGTTTTGGTCTCCGAACTTTATTCTTGATTGCCTCCATTATGTCTAGAAATTGTCCGAAAGTGCCCCCAAAATGGCCAATTCACCACTTTTCGCTCTGACACGGATTTTCCTACGAAATATGCTCTGGCACACACTAAAGACTAACATTTTGTCATTAAAGCATAGGACTTTAGGGTAAAAATATAATATTCTTACACGTTCATCACCCAACCCAACCCATCCCTTCCTCTTCCCCTCCCCTCTTCACTTTTACTTTGTCAAGTGTTTTAATGCTTCATTCATGTTTTAATATGAATGAATTTGGTGAATCCAAGCATGATTGATATTTCTTTTGCTTATTTATGCATCTTACCTGTTGATAAAGAGTTGGAGAACATGAACTTAACCCTCTCATATAGAAACTCAAATGCACCATGCTCTTCATGAATGTTTTCTACTGCAAATTTTGTTGTTCTATGTTATTGTCATGTCTCAATGTCCATGACCTTTACATGATAGGAGAAAAAATAACAAATTCCGTAATGAGCTTTACATGAAGCAAGAAGAAATCTGAGATGAATTCTGATATTCATTCATACTGAATAATGGATACAAGGTACAAGATTTATACACATCAATTCTCCTAAACTATCTCCTAAATTTACGATAACTGATGTACAAGGGGGAAAGTCAAGGATTCTCCCTTATTATCTCCTATAATATCTCCAATAATATCTCAACACTCCCCCTCAAGTTGGTGCATAGATGTCACACATGCCCAACTTGTCCAAGAACTTTATGAAGATTCGACTCGAGACTGCTTTGGTGAGAATATCGGCCAATTGGTCTTCTGATCGAATCTGAGGTAACTCCAAAATCTTCTCATCCAATTTTTCCTTAATGAAAAACCGATCAAGCTCCACATGTTTTGTACGATCGTGCTGTACGGGATTATGAGCAATATCTCGAGCCGCTTTATTATCACAATACAATCGTATGGGCTTCTGAGGGAGATATCCCAAATCAGTCAAGAGTAGTCGTAACCACAACGCCTCACAAACACCCAGTGTCATGCCTCTAAACTCAGCTTCGGCGCTTGATCATGCCACCACCTCATGCTTCTTGCTTCTCCACGTCACTAGATTACCCCCTACGAAGGTAAAGTACCCGGATGTGGATCGTCTGTCATCAATTGATCCAGCCCAGTCAGCATCACTATAAGCATCCACATTCTGACAATCCACATTCTTAGTGAACAAAATACCTTTTCCAGGTGCAGACTTCAGATATCTCAAAATTCGCATCACTGTGTTCATGTGCTGCTCTCCAGGGTTATGCATGAACTGGCTAACTACACTCAATGCATAGGCGAGGTCCGGCCTAGTATGAGCTAAATACATCAATCTGCCAACAAGTCTCTGATATCTCCCTTTATCAACCGGCACTTGATTTTTTTCGAAGCACAATTTCAAACCCTCTTCTATTGGAGTATCAGCTGGTTGACTTGCGGACATCCCGGTTTCCTGCAGCAAGTCTAAGGTATATTTCCTTTGAGATAAGAAAATACCTTTATTCGAACGGGACACTTCAATGCCAAGAAAATATCTCAGGCTTCCAAGGTCTTTCATTTCGAACTCTCTTGACAAGTATTCTTGAAGCGCCTTTTGCTCATCGGGGTCATTCCCTGTTACAACCATGTCATCAACATACACAATGAGGGCAGTAATCCTACCATGTCGTTTCTTCAAGAACAACGTATGATCCGAGTTGCTCTGGCTGTAGCCGAAGGATCTCATCGATTTTGTGAACCTCCCAAACCAAGCCCTTGGGGATTGTCTCAGTCCATATAACGATTTTTTGAGCTTACACACTTTTCGTCAATGCTCTTAAGGTATCATACACCCTGGAGGTAATTCCATATACACTTCTTCAGACAAATCGCCATGCAGGAAGGCGTTCTTCACATCAAACTGTTGTAGCGGCCAATCTAGGTTCACAGCAAGGGACAATAAAACTCGAACTGTGTTGATCTTTGCGACTGGTGCAAATGTGTCAGTGTAATCGATGCCATAAACTTGGGTATATCCTTTTGCCACTAGCCTCGCCTTGAATCGTTCCACTGTCCCATCCGCTTTGTGTTTCACAGTATACACCCAGCGACATCCAACAGGTTTTTTTCCAGGGGGTCGGTCAACTAACTCCCAAGTTCCATTTTTCTGCAGGGAGTTCATCTCCTCATTCATCGCCGCCTTCCACCTAGGGTCAGTTAAGGCTTCCTGCACATTGTTAGGAATAGCGACAGTAGATAATTGATAAACAAATGACTTATTCGATTCAGACAAGCGATGGTCAGACACATACTGGCTCATAGGATATTTCACCTTACTCGACAGATCAGGTTCATAGGCAAGTTTGGGAATACCTCGTGTTTGTCTCGGAGGTAGTTGTTTTCGGGGAGGTTCAGATACGACACTAGGATTATCCGACAATGGTGCTGACGATTGGTTATGTGATGTTTGGCCATAATCTTCATTGCTGCCAATTTCATCGTCCATCTCCCCTTCATTGCCGATTCCGTTGTTCAACTCTTCAAAAAACACCATCCAAACCTTCACTGTCATTTTCAGAAGTATCAGCGGCGATCTGTTCAGATTCAGAGTGACCGGGGTCACGATGTTCTGATCGGAGTCGCTCCGTAACAACGTCGGGAAGTCCAGGGTGACCGGGGTCGGCCGATTCCGACCGAGGTCGATCTAGAGGGTAGTCCAAACTCTGAACGTCGTCCAAACTCTGAACTTCATGCAAACTCTCCCCCTGAGGTTCATGGGTATGTGTAGGCGCGAAGTACATGTCCTGCTCATGAAATACCACATCCATGGTGACAAAGGTTCGTCGGCTTGGAGGATGATAACACCGGTATCCCTTCTGATGAGCAGGATATCCCAAGAACAAGCAGCGTATGGCCCGGGGTTCCAACTTATTCCGGTGATGTTTATGGAGGTGTACAAAGGCAACACACCCAAAAACACGAGGTGGTAAGTTGGGAACAACCGGAGAAGTGGGGGCCGCCTCCTGAAGTGCCTGAAACGGAGTTTGAAAATTAATAGTGCTTGAGGGCACGCGATTGATCAAGTATGCTGCCGAGGTGAGGGCACATCCCCAATAGGACAACGACATATGGGCCTCAATGAGTGAAGCCCGAACAACTTCCAAGAGGTGACGATTCTTGCGCTCGGCCACCCCATTTTGTTGGGGTGTATCGACACATGTAGTTTGATGAATGATACCATGGTTGCTCAAGTACCGTTGCAAGTCAGAGCTCATGTATTCACCGCCATTGTCACTTCGGAGGACCTGGATTTTAGCATTGTACTGACTAGCAACCAACTTATGAAATCGCTGAAACACAATATTCACCTCACCTTTGGACTTCATCAAGCATACCCAAGTCATCCGGGTGCAATCATCGATAAACGTAACAAACCACCGCGAACCATCTAAAGCAGCATATTTAGACGGTCCCCAAACATCAGAATGTATGACCATAAAAGGAACAGAACTTTTATTCAAAACCAAAGGAAATGAGGTCCGATGACTCTTGGCCAGTTCACAAACATCACATTTAAAACTAGAAACGTCACAGTGCGCAAATCCCTTCTGAAATAATTTTTTCAGATAACCGAAAGAAGCATGTCCCAAGCGGCGATGCCAAAGCCATATCTTGGATTTTTGTTTCGCATCATCCTCAGACATGTCCACCTGCAAGGCTTGGCGCAACTGATCTGAGCTTGTAGAAACCAAATCCAAATAATACAGCTTCTCTCGCCTAACACCATAACCAATCGTCTGCCTTGTCCGGATATCCTTAAAAACACAAGAGTCGGGCCAAAAAATAACAACACAAAATAAGGCAGTAGTTATTTGAGAAACAGATAATAGCTGATAACTCAAGGAAGGAACAATCAGGACAGAATCCAAATTCAAGGTATTAGTGAGGGTTAGAGACCCTTCACCAAGAATGGGAATTGAGGTACCATCAGCTGTAGTGACAGAAGTTTGGGAGGAAGAGTTTAAATTTTTTACTTGTCTAGAATCAAAAGTCATATGATCCGAAGCACCGGAATCAATTATCCATGTGCTATTCAAAACAGGTGCAGAAATATTTAAAACCTTACCTCCATTACCTACGACCACTGCCATAGCCGAGGGACTGGAACCACCATCTCCATCAGATCTAGTTCCGGCAATTGCACCAGTAGGAGAGCTTTTCGTCTTGCGGCTGTTGCGCGTATGATCCCAGCCCTCAGGGTATCCTATGAGCTCATAGCATCTGCTCTTGGAGTGACCAGAAAGTCCACAATGATCACAAGTATACTTCGGTTTGTCACCCTTCTGATCATTCTTCTGAGAGAAGCGGCGGTTCGATCTATGCTGGGCAGCCATAACGGAGGCATCAGAACCTGGCTGTTGGCCAGTCATAGCCCCTCGTCGAAGATCCTCCCGTCGTATGAGTGCATAACATTCCTCCAGTTCTGGAACTGGATCTTTGCGCAAAATTTTGCCCCGGATCTGTTCAAAATCGTCATCCAAACCTGCAAGGAAAATATGAACTCGTTGCCGCTGAATTGAATTTCTGTAGGCTTCAACATCCGAGGAGTCCTTCATCACCACCTTGTCGCGATGATCCAATTCGCTAAAAATTTCTGTCAATTCACCATAGAAAGTTGACAAAGGTCGACCAATCTGCTTGGCCGAAAAAGCACGCTGGTTCAAGGAGAAAACCCGCAACTCGTCAGTTCCATCGTAGAAAGCTTTGGATAGAGCCTTCCAAATCTCACGAGCAGTCGGAAGTCTGATATATCGCTTCATGATGTCCGGAGTCATTGACATCAAGAGCCATCGTTTCACTCGCTGGTTGTCAGCATACCACTTCTCGTATCCAGTATCTTTCTCCTTCGGTGGAGTCGAGTCTTCACGGATGAAGGAAAGTTTTTCCTTCTCGGCAATCTGCATTTCCAACATCTGGGACCATAGATCGTAATTTGTTTCATTCAGAATGATTCCAGTGTTGAAGGAGCTCTCATGTTGAATCACGATCGGATTCGAAGTGGTCGAAGTGGTCGTCGGTGGGTTGGTCATCACCGGAAAGATTAGAGTTTTGTCAAAGGAGGAAGACAAACTCAAGAACTGTTCGTTTGGCTCTGATACCAAGAAGAAATCTGAGATGAATTTTGATATTCATTCATACTGAATAATGGATACAAGGTACAAGATTTATACACATCAATTCTCCTAAACTATCTGCTAAATTTACGATAACTGATGTACAAGGGGGAAAGTCAAGGATTCTCCCATATTATCTCCTACAATATCTCCAATAATATCTCAAAAGATGTCTCGGGGAGGCGCGTAGGATCCTCATGAGGGTGCGTGGGGTGCGTGAGTGGCACGTGGGGTGCGTGGGATGTCAAGATGCTCACTATTTGACCTCCGTTGAAGCTTGATGATGCGCTTCATCCCACATGGAGGGACTAAGGGAGTAATCTGTTCCTTATATAGGATGGTTTCTCCTTAACCCCACAAGATGCGTTTTACATGAGGTAAAGCAAAACCATGCGGGCCAAGGCCCAGAGCGGATAATATCTTGGCCCTGTACACGGTCTGTTACAGATGGTATCAGAGCCGGGTTGTGCAGGGTCCATGTGCCAGCGGGGACGCTGGACTCCCTTAAGGGGGGGTGGATGATGTGCTTCATCGCACATGGAGGGGCTAAGGGAGTAATCTATTCCTTATATAGGCTGGTTGCTCCTTAACCCCACAAGACGTGTTTTACATCGAGGTAAAGCAAAACCGTGCAGGCCAAGGCCCAGAGCGGACAATATCTTGGCCCTGTACACGGTCTGTTACAAGTAGAGTTAGAAACATGTTTTACATCATTGAATTGGAATGAATTGGTTGAATTCGAAATCTAGGGTTTGAGAGCATTGATGAACGAATTTTGGGGGAATGTTGAATTGACCTCAAATTATTGTTATTGGGTGTATTTGGAGTAACATTAATGCTTGGAGTTATGTTCAATTGTTGCTTGAACATAGACCTAAGACAAAACCCATAGGATTTGGTGGAAGAACGAAGTGCTGTAATGGGATGAATTGTTGATTCAATTATGCTGGTATGATGATTCTAAGAAACTTTAATACTTGGATTGAGTTGTGAATCATTGAGAATAAGGGAGTTATGGATTGAATTCAAAGTTGGCTGATTTTTTAGAAAGGATGAACAGTGATGAGAAAGTGTAATGTTAGTATGTGGATGATCTTAGAATAGTTCATTGAGCATGCATATGAAGTTGTGAAAGGATTGGAAAAGGTTTGATTAGTTTTAGAATAATGGGCTTAAATGGTTGTTGTTGGTTAAACTTGAAATTTGCTAGGGGAATTGCAATGTTTGGTTATGAGTAACCTTGGAGTGAACTAGTAAATGTATACGTGGAATTTTTATGGTGTTTAGTTGAGAATTGGTCATTTTGAGAATTTTGACAAAAAAACTGAATTGAGGTAAAGCTAAGGTTTTAGCAAAGAGCATTGTTAAGCAATGTTGAATAAATGTTTGGAATCAGAGTTTCTAGTTTGCAGGTTATTAAGCTTCGACTGAATTGTCTGTGATTGTAGAAAAACAAAGGAAGTGCTGCAGAAATTTCTGCAGGAAACTTGAACTTTCTTTGAGTTGTTGCTAAAGAGCAAGCGCCTTTGAGGTAAGGGTTAAACCTTCTCATGTATGTATTTATACAGTATGGGTTGGTTGAGATCAGTCCTAGACCAGTGGTGGGGTCTCCGAATGGTTCCATGGTAAGGTTAGGGGCGTGCAGGTTTTATGCGCGCGAAATTGCTCAAGGAACGACAGGTAAGAACGTAGTTGGTCTAGTGATCGTATGACGATCTTTTGGAGATTATTGAATGATCCATTTGTGGGTTTTGTTTTAGCTATATTCTTGATTGTTGGTGTATGATCCACCATGCACCGGTGTGATGCTTTGAGCCACCGTGTGTTATGGCTATTGTTCCAATGAAGACTGGTATGATGCTATGAGCTGCCGGAGACGGTGTGATGCTATGAGCCGTCGTGTGACATAGCTTACTATGTTGGGATACACCGGTGTAGTGCCTTGAGCTGCCATGTGCTAACGTCCAGTATTGTTTTGGATACACCAGTGTAGTGCTTTGAGCTACCGTGTGTTAATGTCCAGTAGAAGACTGGCATGAGGCTTTGAGCTTCCAGAGCCGGTGTGATGCTTTGAGCCGCCGGGGGTTACTAGTCTGAGATTCATCGGTGTGATGCTTTGAGCCGCCATGTGATATGGTTACTACTTCAAGGTTAAACTGGTGTGATGCTTTGAGCCGCCAGGAACCGATGCGATGCTTTGAGCTGTCGGGGGTTATTGTTTTATCCTATGCATATGTTTTATTGCATATCATTTTATAGCATGAACTATTCATAGCACGCTAACATCTTCTTCCAGGGAAACATTTTTAACAAAACCCTTACCCTTACCTGAACCCTTACTGAGTTCCTTTCGATGACTCACCATTTATTGTGACCCTCTTTTTCAGGAGTGGCTGATCCACCACTGGCGGAGTAGCTCCGTGCCATGGTTGGTGTTTTTGGTGTCTTTGGTGCCTTTGTGGTACTTGTGTTTTGTTAAAGTAGTTGCTGCTTTTGTTGTAGTTTAGCGAGGTAGCTTGGCTATAGCATATATTTGATATCTGAGTAGTATTTTTACGCGTAAATTTATGACTAATGGTATTTTATTCTCTGGTTGTATTCAGCAGCAGTAGTACCAAGTAGAGGGCACCAGAGTTTGTTGGACTCAACTCTGTTGAACTACTAGGTATCGCATCGTGGCAATTTTGGGCTCTGTAGTTGTAAATGGTATATGCATGTACAGTTAGAAAGCATCAGGATTATTGTATAGTTTTGTTGTGTTAAGATATTGCTAAGTTATGTATGATGCATGCTTGTGGGATATGTATATTTGCTGCCGATTTTGAAATGTGGGGTTTGAGGGCATATTTGGAGTGTCCTAAGTTTGCGCGTTATTAATTTGAGAAAAAAATTAACGAGCCGGGTTTGATTTCAAAATGGGTCCGCTGTGTTGAGGTAACCTGCGTTAGGATAAGTAAGTAGAGTTTAGTTGTGGCACCAGTTCCCACCACCCCCGCTCCCGCTCAGTAGCGTGCACCTCCGCCGGGTCCGGCCGGGGGTGGTGGTAACAAGTTAGTATCAGAGCAGGTTTTCCAGAAGCAGTTTTCTGGAACTTATATTAGATGTGTTTAGGCGGAGAATCCTCCGTTTTACCTATTTATTCCAGAATAGTTCAGTGATGAGGTGGCCACCTCGTCGCGAGAACTATTTTGGAATGGAAATTACAATTGAGGGTTAACTGTTTAAACATGTTTGCTATATGTGACAATTTGATTCATCTCAATGATTGGAATTGAGATGTTAGAGTTAGATAAATTGCATCATGCATTACATTTACATTACAGAGCCATTAGGAATACTACTGCTTGTTGTTGTTAAGAAGTTAACCGTTATGTCATATCTGGTTGTTGTTGTGTATTGTAGTGATGCCAAACACTCGCAGTCAGCGAGGGTTGCATTCAGGGAATGCAGATTCTACCCCATCTAGAGGATGGGGCAGGGGGCGTAGGAACTCAGGATGAGGACAGCCCCGGCCAAATCCTCCACCGCAGCAGGGGGTTCCAGTGAACCTTGTTGATGTACTGGGATAGATCAGGAGTGTCCTGAATACAGTCTGTGAAGCAGGAATACTGGGCAATACACCAGTACAAGTTGTGTAGGAATTTTCATCACACCAAGATACTTTTAAGATAGTACTTGTGCTTATGAAGCTAAGTGGGAGCTTAAAGTTAGCTAGAAGTAGCTCACTTTAGCTCATCTCAGCTATAAGTAGCTGAACTTAGCTCACCTTAGCTCTAGGTCAGCTATAAGTAGCTTACCTTAGCTTAACTCCAGCTATATGTAGCTGGACATAGCTCAAGTCAGCTTAAGTCAGCTCACTACAGCTCACAGGAGTTGGTAGTAGCTATACTTCAGCTCATTCCAGCTCAGAGTAGCTGGAACCAGCTCAACTTCAGCTC